>WIXG01000082.1:0-250848 GCA_009869945.1 Mesaphorura yosii
ATTGTGTGCTTTCAGGGAAATATTAGCTTACGGGTCATGGAATGATGGGTCATAAACAGGTCTGCATTACACATGTACTTACTCTAATGTCGCTAGTCAAAATATTGTGGATTGTCGATGAATACAAGCACAATTGCAAAGCGAATATTTCGTTTGCGTTCTCTCTTAATTATCTTAATTACCTTTGTAGCTTTGTTGTGTCTCATATTGACGGAGTTGTCTACTTGATGCCGAAATTTGAACAAAGTAGACGGCGAAAGCGTCCAGACGGACGGATTCGTGAGTCGTTCCCGTAGATTGCCTTAGGGTCTGGATACGGTCAAATGAAAAAAGCGCTTACGCCATCATGGATGGACAAATGGAATTTTGTTATTTGACATATTTGGTCACGTACAACGATTTGACAGTTTTACTGTTGGCAGTTTCTTTTTTGAGTTGGGAGTAGTCAAAAACGCTGTTGTGTGACTGACTTTGTTGTACCCTTTTTGTGTGCTAGAGAATGAACAACTTCTCCTTTCTCACCAGCAGCTGTTGAGGTACTAAACATAGACATACATATTTAATTCGGGCCGGGCAATCCACTAGTTGTCAGTTTGTCACACGAGGTAAGTACCAGAAGACCCTCACATACTCCACAGCGACTAAACACACACACAGCGACACAGTGACACAGCGAGATATCTTAAGGTACAATTTTAAAAAATTCATATCCTGGTGGTCTTTTGTCAGATTTTAAGATTTAGATGAACCCAACTCTGCAAGTAAAAGTAAATTAGAGTAACGTATAATACACGTGGCCGTGACCGCTATGAACCTGCAACAACTCAAGAACCTCTAATCCATGCAAGTCGAGTAAGTAGTACAGTCTCCCAATTACTCCATTAATCATTAGGATTCACTAAGAACTCAAGATTTGTGGTGGTTTCAGCTCAACACGAGCAGTATTTTGACGACACAAACGTTCCTATTTCATTAAGCCGTATCACTGGTATCACGTTTTGGACGTATAATAGTAAAACTGGTTATTCATCTCAACTACTACAAACGATGCCACCGCCAAGACGAGTTCAACGAAGGGAAACTACGAATGCAAATGAACGAACGTGTAAATGTTACGATGGAAGAAGCAAAACATTCCCTAGAAAAATTGTACCCGATGATGATGACCAAATTGGCAAGGTTTGATTTCGATCTAAGAAAGTATCAGCCACCACGCATTATATTATGAACAACGTGGCTTACATTTAGGTATTAAAATTGAAGAGGGGAAAGGAATTCGTTTTTGAGTCTAACGGCGATAGAATTGATGCAGCAACATCAGTGGAACGGCACAAGTTGCAAGTAGTTCTGCTAGATATTAATGTAAACCCAAGGTAAGCATGATCGTCTCCATTGTTCTGTAAGGAAAACTAGCATCCGTATTCCAAACATTCGAATAATCGAAACTCTGTACTCTCTTCTCATCAGGTTTCAACAAAACTGTAAGCAATGTGGGCTTCAAGTACCCGCTTCAAAGTTGGTGTATCAATTTCCATCCAAAGAGTTGCGGGGTCGTAAGAGAAGCCGGAGCGGCGTTGTTGACGCTGGCGTGGAAGACAAAACTCTTCAGCCACGACGATCTGGGCGAAAATCGATGGCCAAGAAGAAAGATGGGCCAGATGGGCCTGCATCACGAAGGCAGTCGTGGAACCAGACTGGTGTTAACGCCAATGACATGAATGGTAATCTGCATCAGTGCAATGTTTGTTCAAAGAGTTTTGCGTCGCGGAAGGCACGAAATATGCACCAGTTGGAACATGCGGAGAATGAATCAACATCATTAAGGTCAAGCTCGAAGCGTGGTCGTGGACGCCCACAAGGGAAAGTTCTGATTCGGAAGAAGGTGAAGACTAAGGGGTTTCCTCAGAGATCTCACGCTAGAAGTGATTCAGATCTTCTACATTCATCTCGGTGGTCGATTAATGACAAGTATTTGACGATACAGCTTCCAGATATTCGAGCAAGGTGAGTAAGCTTTTTTCTCATTCTCATATCCAGACTCCTGACATTCAGTCTTGAAGTGCTCTCCTCTATCAGCGTTAGATCGATACTTTTAATTAACATTTTACGTTTTAATTGATTGTAGACTGAGAGTCGTTGTGGATAAAGACGGTAAACGGCGACATGTGCTAAAAGACTGACCGGAAACTCCAAATGTCATGCGAACTGTGAGATGATAGACGACTGAAGATCCCGCGGAACCTTGACATATTTGTCTTTGAAATTTTCGAAGTTAAGCTCAGTATTTCCTGTTGTACTTCTTTTCTTCTAATTTAAGTTACCTCTAGCAATTTGCTTACAGGTGTACAGTTCAGTTGGCTAGTTATAAATATTTTCACGAGAGTTGTTACTGTGATTAATGCATTAGCCCATCATTTTGGTTTTAAAACAGTTCATTTTAATTTCATGTCATCGTAGTTTTAAGCTTAATGCGATCTGATAAACGTCTTGCACATGCGGATTAAGAATCCTTGTGAATTAATGGTTCATGAGTTCCTCAGTCATC
The DNA here is from genome assembly GCA_009869945.1 of Mesaphorura yosii. Taxonomy (NCBI): domain Eukaryota; kingdom Metazoa; phylum Arthropoda; class Collembola; order Poduromorpha; family Tullbergiidae; genus Mesaphorura; species Mesaphorura yosii. Next base: position 2,546 of record WIXG01000082.1, read on the forward strand.
AGAGCACAAAATTTAGAATCCACATTGATGAAAGACGCTGACAATTCGGGCATTATTTGCAATTTAAGTTCAATTGCAAGACGAAGGCATTTTATTACTGCGTGTAACAGTGCACTCTTCAAGGTGAAGGCAGAAGCTGAGAGCTTCAACCATTTAACTTGAATTCGAACCATACTACACAAGTTGGCACGCTAAGAACAATGATAATCCAAAATTAGATTTTTACGATTCTTTTTACCCTGGTTGCCATCCTGCAAAGTCAAAGTCAAGACGATGCTCGGAATTTTATTCTTCGCTCCTCCATGCACATAATCATACATCACATTCAATGCAATGTTGTACTCGCATCGCTCGGAGTAATCTTTCGGAGGAAATAGTTTAATGAACTCATGTGTATCTATTTATAAACATGTCGTGCGATTCTTTCGCATCTTCTCACACTCAACTTCTTCCATCTCCGTCCTGATGATACTTTAAATTAGAATCGAAATCGCTTCAAAGTGATAATATTTTACGAGATTTCGCTTACCTTAACTTATAGTTTTTGTTCGATGATTGATATTTTGGTAAATTGCTCCAGCACTACCAGCACTCTTCGTAAGACATCGGAAGAGAGAGTCGTGCTTCTATCGGAGACGAATTCAAGCTGAATACGCATTATTTCAGGTTCAAGGTGACCTTTCGTGGGCACAAACAAACAGGAACCGGGATTGAAGCGGACGATTGCCAATTATTCGAAACCCGAGCGGGTGTTAGCTCCAATCTTCGAGCCGTAACTTCGCAATTCTTGCGTGAATGTCAGTTATTGATGTTGGTTGAATGATTGGCCATGACTGTCTTAGCCTAAGAGTCTCCCACACTTCACCACGATCGAAGGCGTCATGCAAATTAACTCGGAAATTCCGGATGCTTTTTCTGGTCAGATAAACCGGACTAATTCGGGTCCAGTCAACGAGAATGTTTTTTGCGAGTCCAAGTTCAAGGCAAAATCTGCGACTTTTGCTACTTTTACATTCCCAGCTTCATGACTTGAGAAACTTGTTTTAATTTCGAAGCATATTTACTACTCCATTACTAAAGAAAATGAATTGATGAACAAGCATTGGTCAAAACGACAATAGCACATTGCATCTTTTCGGTATTCCGCATGCTCTATCGTAGAAGAATGCCTGCACAATTCACGGGCACATGTTTACTACATTGCATAACATCTGTGAGCCTCGCATTTTCAGACCTTGTTCTAAGGAGGTAATAAAATTCCAAACAAAATATACAAAACGGCGAAACCGGGCAAATTACAGGCTATTAAGAAGCCGACTTAAAAACACACGAATGTATGTGGACGCCGGCAGGCACAAGATTCTGGTAGCAGGAATGAAACGGTATCATTCCAGTTTTGCGTTTGAGTCATTTACTTTCTGTCAGCTTGAAATTTGTCTTTCAAGAAAGCGTGAAGAAGGAGTTCGATGTTTTAAAAATAAAAATAAGCTCCAGTCCTGGATCACAGTGAACGACTCAGGTTCAAGAAAGTGTACAGAAGTCGCGGTGGAAACTTCTGGGAACGAAGAAACAAAAGCCAAAAATAAAACCTGAACCCGACTATCCGTATATCCAGCGTTGCGAATTCAGTATACATGCCTCCTTTTTCGTATTGTCGACTCATCAGTGACTTTGCTGTGCTCTTGTTTCTAATTTTCTAAAGCTTCTCTTCGTTCCTTGGCTCCTGCCCAGATCTTCTCTGTTTTTCGACTTTTTTCTCTGAAGATTTGCTAGAAAATATTGTTCTTTGGCTTTCATACCCGAATTTGAGAATTCCTGTGCTCAGACGCTCACATCCTGCCACTCAGACAAGAACTTCTTTCTCAAGCCGGTGAACAAACTTTTCGAAGCGACACGGTCGTGACCAGCCAAACGTGCAAAGGTAACATACTTCAGCTTTCACTTTCCGTGAACCCATCTTACTTTCTCACACAGCATTTCTTTATCGTCTTAGATGGTGGAGGTTTCTGAATTTAGGAAGAAAAAGTTGATCCACGTCTTCAACGAGTTCTTTGGTAAGTTTTCCAAAGGTTTAATAAGGATTCATTCATCACGAACTGTTTGACCTATTCCAGATACCAACAAGAACGGTGTGATCGATCGAGGAGATTTCGAACTTGCAGTCCAAGTAAGACAAGTTATGCCATGCCGGTTGAAAATCTCAGTACTGATGGCTGTTTTCTATTCAGAACGTTTGCTTGATTCGAGGATGGAGGGAGGACGGTCCCATGCACCTTGACACAAAGAGTAAATTTTTCCAAATTTGGGATTCTCTCAAAGTGGCTGGTGGAGTCAAGTACGACACCGGAGAGGTAAAGCTATAAACCACTTCGCGTTACAATTCGGCACATTCCCCTGCAGTACTGTTAAGCAAGTCGACGGAGTCACTTTGTTTTTGAATTCAGGTCTCGTCAGAAGTGTGGGTTCAGCTCTGGGCGGACTCAATGAAGCATGAGGGATGGCAACAAGCTTACATGAACTTCATGTTCAACTTATTTGACACTTCAGGTATTCCCACGACTGCCCTTGAACTTTCTGCTTTGGTATCCGTTGCCAAAAGTGAATAAATGAAGCTCTTACAAGCTTTGGCTTCTTCAACCTCTTTCAGGCGATGGAGTCGTCGACATGTTCGAATTCACGTCATTGTGTTCATCGTATGGAATTGACTTGCAAGAGAGCCGAAAGGCTTACATGTACTTGTCAAACGTAAGCCATCACTATTCAACTTCAAGTCATTCCCAATTTTTAGAGGTCATTTTCATTAATCTCATTTAATTCCAGAACAACAACATATGCGTCAACAAGGAGTACTACTCAACCTTATGGAAAGAGTACTTCTACAGCGAAGATCCAAAGGCAAAGGGAAACTCACTTTTTGGCAGAGTGTTCTTTGAGTAAACTCCCGTGCGAGGAATCTTGCGGCTTGCTTTCCCCGTCATGGAAGACAATATTGGAATTGGATGCAAGGAATGCGACTCAATTTTAAGCAGACTTTTAAATACTTGCAATGTATTGGCTCATGACTCATGTCACTGTTCTGAAAATGCATTAGAATTAGAAACTACACTACGAATTTTGGGTTTTGACTTTTCCTTATGATTTCGTTGACAATAAAAGTGAATGAAACAGAGAACTTCTTCGCTTAGCTGTTAATTTTATTCGCATTAAACAAGGGACCGAACTAAGAATTCAAGGCTGGCTTTTTTAATCATCGAAGGAGGATGAATCTAAAAACGCCTCCTCCTGTTCTGATTCCATGATCACCTCGGTTCTGTATGTGAACAATTTCTTCTCCAGTGAATAAGCCAGAAGCACCGCCGTTGACAATGAAATGACCCACATAAATGCATGCGTCTCGCCCCAGCCTTCCAAGAAATATGGGTAGTAACCGCAGTAGATTGCCACTGCAAGAAGCGTGGTTTGCGCAATGACGCTAAACTTGTCTTCAATGGTGGGCAATTTCTTCTGCACAAATGACTGCAATTGTAGTCCTCGTTCTCGAATGTTTTGCAGTGATGCAAATGATAAAGATTTCAGATCAAATTCGATCAGATCATACTCTATAAGTCGCGCCACACATGAAGTTTCTTCACAGCGAAGTTCAACATCTTCATGTTTTGCTGTTTTGAAGTTAACCTGCTTCAGATTTGGCATGAATTTCACATATTTTGATAAGCGTCTGATGTTTGTTCCAGCCAGCTCAAGCGTCTCAAGCTTATTAAACCGCATGTCGTCGGAGGGCTGGAATTTGTCGTTCTCCATCTCCATCTTGAAAATGGATTCGTCCACTGCGCTGCAATTTTTCAAGTTGAGAGAAACTAAAGTTTTAGAGCACTGCTGCAGGACATGCTTCACAATTGAATTCAGGCGACATGTCAAAATGTCACATAAAGCTAATGGATTCAGGAATGTCAAGGCAAATGATTCCAGCTGGAGCTCGTTTAACTCCGTGACACTTCTTTCAAATTCTTCTGAGTCAAACATCAACAAAATATCATGCAGTTCAAGGGTCTTAATTTGACGTTTATAACGGGATAATGACTTGAGCACACTCATCATTGTGTCGCCAGTCCATCCAAACATCATGATTTTCGTCAGAAGCGGGCATGCGTAGATGATTTCGTCGATGACACTTGGCTGGAGCTGATTTTCGAGGTAGTCCAAAGAAAAGATGTTGTCAGGAACAAAACTACAATGCTCTTTATTGTAGTTGTGAAATTCGGTGAAAGTTCCGTTTGTACTTTCCGCGTAGAAATGTTTCTTGTATTCTGAGCACAAAATGAGCGTCTTGAGTCTCTTAAACCAAACATTTGACGAGTCCAGTGCGCTTGTCTGCAGCGAAAGACTTTCGCAGTAAATGATTGAATGATACGGCACCGGTGTGATCTTCAAGAAGGCCAGATTTGGACAGAAGCACACAATCTTCTGGAAAGTTACGAGCGACAATTCACAATTTGTGATTTCCAAGCGCTGAATCGCTTTGCCATGCGCGATGAAAAACTCCATCGCCGCTGCGCGTCTCAAATCCACTTCTTGAATATGAATGTTTGGACACTTGTACAGGCTTATTATTGGGGTCCAGAAAACTGTTTCCCACAATTTCCATTCGATGCTGCTGCCATTCTCCGTGTAGACGGATGTGAACGGCTTAAACTTCTTTTGTATGCGCGGTAGCTTAATTCCGAGTTGAGTCTTTGACCACAACAAATTGGGATCTTGCGCTGAAATGCAGACTACTTTATTCCAGAAGTAGCAAACGAGACGGCATGTGAGAAGGTCGTCCATTGTGAGATGCGTCAAGATTTGTTTCAGAATCTAACGTAAATACGCAACAAGACAAATCAACATTCAGCTTCACACGTGAAATCCGGGTCGAGCCTGTGCTGGATGATTTAATTACCTTCCCATTTTCAATTTTGGCGAGAGCGTTCATGCTGACATCACGGGAGGATGAGCTCTCGTCGGCAAGATATGGAAGCATAATGTCATAATTACCACTAAAAGCAGGAGACGTGCGCACAGGGGAAGCCGCCATAAGGTGATGATAATCTGCGTCTGGAGACCACGACAATCATGAGCAGTGTGTTCGAGGACGAGTAAATAAATGCTGTCGAATTTGATGGACGGACACAGACTATGGACCGACTACTGGCAGAAAACAGATCCAGTCCCGGTGGAATGTGAATTCATCGCATCAAGGCAAGTCTGAGGTTATCAATTTGGTGCATGAGTTTGACTAGAAGTTGGTCTGACAACACCATTCTGGCCCACGGCCCCACACACGCCGCGTTTCCTCTCGACGCGAAATTAAAACCTTATGTCGATTCGGCAGTTAGCAGAGATCATCAGAACCGGCAAAAAAAACTAAAGAAAACGACGCCACGCCGCGTAAAAACATTACCTTCTTCTTTGAAGGTCCTGGCGGCTCTTCAGCGTAGTCCTCAAATTGGGTTGTGAATGAACATCAAAATTGCAAAATTGTGAGTTTATTCAACAAGAACGGACGCTGAGAAACAGGGAAGGTAAGTTTAACATATTTGCAATCATAGTCAGGGAATCGTTGCAATGCATATGTGTAGAGAATAAAATGACGTACAAGCACAATGTATGCTTGGAGTGAATGACACGTGTCTTTACACTATTCTGCGACAAAGCTGCATTACAAGTTTAAGTTTAAGCTCTTGGAAGTACAGCTAGGCAGTCAGTGGTTGTGTACACTGGCCTGGCCTGGCAATGCTACGTAATCTTCGGCTTAAAACCGTGCGAAACTCTCGCTGCTATGCTGGACTGTGTGTATCTGTCTGCGGCTACTGCATGTAATTTATAAAGTTTAACTGATTTAAAAATATAAAAATATTTCGAAGTAGCATTTGTGAAGAAGTTGTGACACGTTGACATAATTCTGGTAGTTTCATTTGATACCGAGTTCATGAGATAACGCTTAGAAAAATTGCAACCTGTACATGTTGACTTTTGCAGTATTTTTCACTTCACTTTTTACACAATATCGAATATCGACGCAAGTTACCAACGTCGTGAGATTACGGTTAACATTGATTAGAAGTTAGAAAGAAAGTCGGTTCGGGAGGGTCATAAGATCAGTCACAGATGTGTGGAAGTATCCGAATCCAGGAGGCCATTGTGATTGGATGGCCAAATTTGTGATCTCCATATTTTATTAGCGAAATATTTTAAGGAGGAGCATTTCAAGATTCTTCGGCACGTAGCTGACCAGCTGACCTAATTTGAATCGAACTAAACGCATTTGTGGATTGAGGTTGATCCTCCAAAACATCAGTGGCCAATTCGCCGTCATAGCTTGAAACTTAATCAAGTCAAGCTTAAAGTGAACATTAAAAAAATGCCGCAAGTAACTGCTGGCCGAGAGATTTGGTGGGCAAGATGGAGTATTTGGGTATCCGTCAGCGCAATTCTGTCACTATTTGTCGTTGGAAACGCTTTTTATCAGAAGAAGCAATTCTATCCAACTGTAGTTTACATCACCAAATCAAAACCCAGCATGGCTGTAAGTGTGCTTGCACGGAAATGAATTTAACATTAAAATCCATTGCAGGCTAACAGCCAAACGTATTCTTCAATAAATAGGTGATGTACGCACAAGGACTCCTCTTCGTTATTATAATGGGAAAGCTGTTCCGAAAACTATTCTTTGGCCAGCTAAGAGCTGCTGAATTTGAGGTTGGTATTATCTAATTTAACTACCCGCATTGGCATTGCGCATTAGTCAACGCTTTGATTGCATTTCATATTTCAGCACCTCGTGGAGCGATCCTGGTACGCAGTCACGGAGACGTGTTTGGCATTCACAGTGTTTCGAGATGATTTCAGTCCCAAATTCCTGGCTCTATTCACGCTTCTGTTATTTCTGAAGTCCTTCCACTGGCTTGCAGAAGAACGAGTTGATTATGTGAGTAAACTACTAGTCACATAATTTAATATTCACAATGCAAGAAAAATGACTGAATTACACATGATTCTTAGATGGAAAGAAGCCCTGTCATAACCTGGGTCTTCCATGTCCGCGTTCTAAGTAAGTATTTAAAGACTTAGCAAAGAATACGTGAATTTCCCTTGAATTATAAACTAATTTCGTGAACCTTTCCTGGTAGGTTTGCTAACTCTTCTCGCAGTTTTGGACGTCTATTTTGTGAACGTGGCGTATCAATCTACAATTCGTGGTGCATCGGTGCAACTAGTCTTTGGTTTCGAATATGCGATTTTGACAACAATCATATTGAATACGATGGCCAAGTACGTGTTTCACGTCATTGATATGCAGAATGAAGCACCTTGGGAGAATAAGGCTGTATTTGTACTTCATACGGAAGTCATTATTGGTGAGAAGATCAATTTCGGACAAATGTTTGCTAAGCGTAAATAATATCTTGGTAAATTTCCTAATTTTTTATAAATCTTTAGGTTTGATCAAAGTTGTGCTTTACATTCTGTTTGTGATCATAATGGTGAGAATTTACACTCTCCCGTTGTTCGCGTTGAGACCAACGTATCTGGCATTGAGGTATGACCTTCCGACCTGTGTACTGAATTACCGAGAGCCTGAAAACCTTGTTCTGAGAATTCTACAATTAAACATGTTCGTGGTTTAGATCTTTCAAGAAAGCCTTGAATGATGTCATAATGTCACGAAGAGCGATTAACAACATGAATAACTTGTACCCCGACGTAACAGCTGAAGAGTTGGCTGCTACTGATAATGTGTGCATCATATGCAGAGAAGAAATGACTGGAGGTAAGCTCAGCTTGCTCAAACTCTAACTTAATTTCTGTTTCTGTGATATTCACGTTCTCCTTTCAGTTGGTGCAAAGAAGCTTCCTTGTAATCATATCTTCCATGTGTCATGCTTGAGATCATGGTTCCAGCGACAGCAAACATGTCCCACCTGTCGCCTGAATGTGCTGAGAGTCCCTCCACCTGTGAACGCAGTTCCTCCCGGACCCAGAATTCCTGGGTTTGATTTCGGAGTAAATCAATTAAACCAGGAATTCTTCCGTGCAGCTGGTGCTCAAGGCATTCCTCCACAACAACCCTTTGACATGGGAGCATTTGGTTTAGGTGGGGCCAGATGGCGACAACAGCAAAACGTTGCACAAGGTTCGAAATTGCTCGTCAGTTAAGCTCTGTCAGTTTTTGAAGTTTCTATCTATAATAGCTCCGAATCAACAACCCGCAGCCAACGCTGATGGCCAAAATGGGCAACAGCCTGCGGCAGGAGGTGCTTCACCAGCTTCCGGACCATCACAAGCTACCACTCCTCCATCAGCTACTCAACAAGGCGGAAATCAGCAGCAACAATTTGCAATGCCCGGATTTGGGTTTCCTAATGCGCCGAATCCAAGCAACCCTTCTCAACAGCCGACATATCCTTTCAATTTGCCTCCTATGCCGTTTATTCCGCTAGGTAAACTCAAGTTCTGATGGCGTGCATTTCGTTTTGAATTAAGAAATTGAAAGTCTCACCAATACAAATGCTCACCAACAGTTCCTCCACCACCGCCTTTACTAAACGTGACTGGGTTGTCTGATGAAGAGCTTAGGAGACTGGAAGGAACTACAAGGGAGCATATTGAAGCCAGGTTGGAGGCTTTAAGAAATGTTCAAATCTTATTGGATTCGGCAGTTGTTCAAATGCAACAATATTCGGGAATCATTGAACGTTTGAAGTAAGAAAATTATGGAAAAAATCCGACCAGCAAATTTCTTCATGTTAAACGCTTTACTTGGCTTTGCAGTCGAAGATCGGCTTCTCCTCCGAGTACATCGACGCAGCCTGCCCAGGGGCAATCAGCTCGAGAACCGGAGTCTGCGGGCCCAAGCCCAACTACACAAATGAATTCAGAAGAGTCTAGTAGTCCTACGGCATCGACAAGTAGTAATGCAACAGCAGCGGCTGCGGTGGGCAGCACCGCTAGTGCAACCAGTTCATCGACGTCCGCGACTTCGTCTGAACAGGAGGAAATCAGGCGACGGAGGCTCCAGCGGTTGGAAGGTGGATTGTTATGAAATCAAAACTACTAGACATTATTGGAACCATATACTTTAACTAATTTTAAGTCAAACGCGATGGTGTACATAAAAAGCATGATGGACGCACGGTTTTGTCAAATTGCTCGTACTCTCTTAATTAAGAGTGGGTACTTTATTACCTTCACCCTTCAGATGTTGTATTCAAGCCTAAGTTATTTATTTATTTGCAATGCAATAAAGATGTGCAAATTCACGAATAAAAATGCGTAGGTGCAATGCAATGATTTGAGACCATGCTTGACTCACGAGAAAACTTACACTAGCCTTGTGAGTGAACGCGGGATGGAAGCTTTGGTACTGCCGGTGTTATTTTCGTGGCTTGTGCTAAAAGTAATTGCACTAGCCAGTTGTGCGTTTTGTCTTTCGATTAGTGCCAGTTTCGGTTTGAAGATTTTTGATCAAGCCAATTAGTAAGTACGCCGATTGGGCGTGTAATGTCAACAATGTCGAGCCCGAATCCCATTATATTAACTTTTGACACGAAGTTAATCAAGCGACAGATCGTGTGTGAACTCCTAAACTGTAACAGAAGAGGCCTTCAGAAATCCTCAAAATGGTAACGGGTCGATAAGTTTGACGCTGAAGTTGTTAAATTAGCCATTGCACATTGTTGTTTTTCTGAATCAACACGAACAGGTTGGCGGAACTCAGCTTTGCGCTGGATTACATCAGTTTGGATATTCAAACGTCCATGGAATACTCCACATTACTTTTTGATCAGGAGCAATTGTACGACGTCTACTTCCTATGCAAGTCATTTTTTGACAGTGGCGAATATCAGAGGTAAGCATTGCCATTTGCGAATTGTAACTAACACTGTCAATATCAATTTTATCGAATTGACTATATCCTTGCACTGCATTTAGGTGTGCCTATTTTGCGGAAAACTACACAAAAGTTTGCCCAATTTTGCGATTTTTGCGATTTTATTCCCTGTATTTGGACTGTGAGAAGAAGCGCCTAGAAAGCATGTGTGAACTTACAGGTACGCAACACCAATTTGCTCTGTCGGGCGCTTTGATTCAGGACAAATTCTAAATTCAGTATTTTTCTCGTAAATTAGTATTCTCAGATCCGAAGGAAATGCAGCAGCTTTCAGAACTGATCTATGAAATAATGACGAGTTATGGTCACGACGTGAAAATAGAAGACTATGATGCGTATGACCTTTATCTCATGGGAATGATTTCAAGAAGATTGGGGGATTTGGAAGATGCGACTACATACCTGATGGCCTCAATCAAAGCAAATTGTTATATATGGGGAGCTTGGGTTGAGTTGGCGTTTCTTGTCTCAGATCGTAAAAATGTGCGCTACCTATTGCCAAAGATTCACACCTATTAGATATGCTTGCAGACTAATTAGTTATTAATTTCGGATTCAGTTGACGAGTTTGGAATCCACACTACCGGAATGCTGGATGAAGTATTTCTTTCTCGGACATATTTATCTGGAGCTTCATATGAATGACAAAGCGTTGCAGATTTACAATGCTCTACAAAAGGCCGGATTTTACAACAGCATGTACATTAAATCTCAAATCGCGATTGCATACCATAATGTGCAAAGTAAGTTTCCTTGAAGCTTATTGAGATAAACTTGATCTGCATTAGCTTATAGCGCAATTGTCTTTCAGGAGTCGATGAAGCAATTAGCACCTTTGATCGGCTTTGTGAAGAAGATCCCTTCAGATTAGAAGACATGGATTTGTACTCAAACATGTTATATGTGAAAGGAGAGAAATATTATTTGCAAGTATTGGCAAACAAAGCGTTTGAGATAGACAAATATCGAGTGGAGACATGCTGCATTGTCGGTAAGTTATAGTGCGATAAATTCACATTCTGGCTAGAAATCCGCGAAATAAAACCAGCAAATATTGTCATTCTCTTTCGTCCTAGGAAATCTGCACAGCTTAAAACGAGAGCACCACAAGGCTATAGAATATTTCGAGAGAGCGCTCCGTATTAATCCCTACTACTTATCAGCCTGGACTCTAATGGGACACGAGTTCATGGAACTGAAGAACTCCAACGCGGCCATTCAATGTTACAGGGAAGCCGTGGGTAAGGCACTGCCACGAATTGACCATTTTGACAATATAGGAACAAATGCTGACACTAAAAACCTTTCTAGAAATTAATCGTCATGATTATCGAGCTTGGAATGGTCTCGGGCAAACATACGATATACTCAAAATGCCGGCTTACAGCTTGTACTATTATAAGCAAGCACACAGCTTGCGTCCAAACGATAGTCGTCTCCTCACAGCACTCGGTGAGGCTTACGAGAAGCTGGAACGCATCAGCTGCGCTGCCAAATGCTACGAGAGGGCGAGAAAATTAGGAGATATTGAGGGTCTTGCAATCTTGAAATTAGCAAAGTGAGTACATTTCAATATTCGTGCTAAATGTGAATTTTATTAACCGACCTATTCTGTGAATTTACCTTTAGACTGCACAAATTAACGGATCCTGAACAAGCGGCTCGAGCATTTACAGAATATTTAGTGGACATGGACGCTCAAAACGTTGCTGATCGAGACGAACAAGGGAACGCACACGCATTTCTAGCAAATTACTACTACAAGAAATCTGACTTAGAAACTGCATACAAACATGCTTTCAAATGCTTGGAATTTCCTGAGGTAAGATTCTGAGTTCTCTTTCGCGAGATTTACAATTTGTACTCCTACGATTGTACCTGATCTTAAGAGCCCAGGAAATTTAGCATTTGATTTGTTTCAGGTGAAGGAAGAAGCTAAGAATTTGCTAGTCAAATTGGCTCAAGCTAAGGAGGCAGATAAAGAGAAAGAGGTCACCGACTACAACGAGCCATCCGACATGGAGTTGTCTCATGCGAGCGTGAGCACCGTCAACACAATGGAAACTAAATCTGAAATGAAGAGTTAGCGAATTAGCTTATCTTCCGTAGAACTCTTCAGTGTTAGGGTGTATTTTTATAAATCATTTTGTAATAAATAAAGAAATACAAAATACAGGTATCACAAATAATAGCAGAAGAAGTTTGTTCTAAATTCTCCAATTTTCATTTACGTCTTTTGGAATTAGAACATTCGGTCATCCAATTCGGTTGGGCGTTGGGACGCAACAGCGACAAGGAGCGTTGGCATTCCTGACGGTGACGTTAAGAAGGAAGCAGATTCATGTACGGTCGCCGATTGCTGTTGAGCGTTTTTTGTGTTTTGTATTCGCTTCTTTCTAAGTGCTTCACGAGCCAGACCTGCTCACCTTGAGAGCTTGTTTGCAGTTCGTGTTCGAGAGTTGGAGTCGCGAGTTTCTGAAGTATTCATTGTTAAATGGGTTATCATTTTATATTCCCGATAGTTGGTTTCAACTTGTTCTCTGGACCCGGCAGGGTCCTAGGATTGACTCCCGGTTTAATCAAGAAATTTAGTCCAATGAAATGAATCCAGCATTATCATTCAGGTTTACGAGATTATTAAGAAGAGCTTTTAATTATGAGACTCACCGAGACATAATTACTTAAGTAATCATTATTATGTGCAGATAAATGAGGAAAATGCACGTAAATTGCTTAACGTTTGAAGACTTCTGGTTTATTGTCAATCTAGTCATGAGCCATTACGATTAACTATTACGCACATGCATGAAATTAGTATTCAACTCAACGGTGAATACTAGAAGCAGATAGTAATACGATTAGCACTTAGAGTCTAGACCGAGAGTCTTCCTCATATGTCCACCGGAGCTATTTCGCAAAACCGTTTCGTGCTAACAACCCATAAATGGGCTTCAGAAGTGAGGAATGGAGCATGGCAAAGGGACTATAGCTGGTTAGCTTGGTGTCAGAACGTGCCATTATTTGTATTTTGTCTCAGCGTCTCTCACCTGCGCGTGTGTGAGTCCATTCGCCAGCACTGAGCTGATGCCCAATGGCTCTCCTCATCGGGGCTTTCCTGTACAGTTTGCTCTGTGGCCTGGTGCCTTGCGATTTCAACCAATACCCCCCGGGATCCTACATTTCGGAGGATCACTATGAGGCCAGGGACACAGGAAACGTGTTAAGGAACCCATACCCCGTTGTGCAGACAAAGAATGGCGCTGTTCGTGGCTATTCGATGGGGTCACTTCAAGGAAATCAAATATTTTCATTCGAGGGGATCCGATATGGAGAGCCAACAGACGGCGACAACCGATTCAAGGTAAAGTAATTGTTCTGACACCGACATCAGCAATTTGTACACGCTTTAGGACTATTCATCGTGTTCTTATGAAGGCCCCGACTCCGGCCAAATCATGGGAAGGGATAAAGCCGGCGTTCAAACCTGGGCCGTTGTGTCTCCAAGTGCATCCGGTACTCATATTCCGAGTTGTTGGTTCCGAAGATTGCCTCTTCTTGAATGTGTACACCACTAATTTACAAGTAAGTGCTTGACTGGACATGATCGCCAGGGATCTGGAGAAAGGGTCTACACTTCCTTCGTGCTTTCAAGACGTTTTGGATCTGACATATACTTGTCTCATTTCACTACAACTACAGAATAAAGGACTGGGGCCAGAACAAAATGACACAGAAAAGTTTCCAGTGATTGTGTGGGTTCATGGTGGCTCATTTATATTTGTAAGTTAACTGATTAAACTATCCGGACAATTTGAGCATTGACAAGTTCATGATCGTGTATTTGTAACTGTAAGGGAGAAGGCGCAGAATACGGACCGGCATATCTGGTGGACAAAAATATTGTTCTTGTCACAATCAATTACCGCGTCGGAGTAATGGGTAACACCCCTTTCTGTCAGCTTATCCCGCAGACTTTATTCCATATATGTCAACCACCAGGTTTTCTGAGCACTGGAGATGATGCCAGTACAGGAAATTACGGCCTGAAGGACCAAGCATTGGCTCTGAAATGGGTTCATGAAAACATCATTCATTTTGGAGGGGATCCGACAAAAGTGACGCTAATGGGTCAATCAGCCGGTGCAGCATCCATCCATCTTCATCTCTTGGCTAACAAGACTCGACAGTATTTTCAGGCCGCGTTTGCAATGAGTGGAGGAGCTTTCAACCATTGGAGCTTGAGCTCCGCAGAGTACGCAAAAGGCATCGCGACAAGACTGGGCAGAATCGTGAAATGCCCAACAGTGAGCAGCCACGCCATGGTGGACTGCTTCAAGAATATGGATCCGAACTTTCTTGTTTCGCATCAGTTGCATTTGCTGGTAAGCGCATTGTTGACTAGTTAATTTACAATTCCTAGAGCACTGATTGAGTTGCCTGAAATTACAGCGGTACACGCTGACGCCACCATCCTGGTTTGTTCCGGTGGTGGAGCCCAAAGGAGATGACGCGTTCATCTCCGACACGGCGGAAGAACTGTACGAAAGGGACGAAGTAGCGAAATACCCACTAATCAGCAGTTCCATTGAGGGAGAAGGTGCCGTGCTTTTATACAGTGAGTCTGGAATGCGTGGTTTGTTGGAACAAAATCGAAATATGTGATTGGATTAAAGTACTTATTACTTGTTCCATTTTTCTACAGTCCTGCAAACATTTTTCCAAGCCACTAACTACCGCCGAAACTTTGATACATACACGCCAGTATTGCTTGGTTATGACACTGTGACAAACAATGTTTCAGGAGTTACACAAAAGATTCGTGACTTTTACTTCGGGACGCAGTCACCGGAAACTGTTCCAAACACCGTGTTAGAGAAGGTACTTCGATACACTGAAATGGCTGAAAGCATTGGCATATATCATGAACTCATTGCAGTTGTTCTCTGACCGCTACTTCATAAATGCGCAAATTAAAAGCCTCAAGTCCCATGCACAAGTGGCTCCCACGTACTCGTACCTGTTCAAGTATCGGAGTCGATTTCCTGTGTTTGAGAATATTCTTGGATGGGATTTTGGTATGGAAGTGCACTTTCATCGCTTGACAAGGGTATTTTCGTAATTGATAAACTGTTCCCGTTCACTTTCGCCTAGGCCTTGCACATTTGGATGATGTTGGATATTTTCTTAACTCGACTCGGTATTTTGTCGGACTTCATCGCGAGGATCCTGAGTATAAATTAGCTCAAATCTTGATTAACATAATCAGTAATTTTGCCCACAAAAGGTTAGCTCATTGTAATGCACTAATTGAATGATAAATACGTTCCTCCATGCTATGCTTTAATTTGTCTTCGTGTGGACTGCAGGGAGCCAGTTTACACTGATGAGCAGGAACGAGACTTGAAGATTTGGCAGCCCGTAGAGCCGGGCAAGGAAATTGTATTCCTTCAGATTGATCGAGACATCGAAATGATCAATAATCCTTTTGTGAACAGAACAGCTTTCTGGGACACCCTTGGTTTAAGCGATACAACGCCCTTCAAACCTCGCACTCGGAATAAAGTTAGCTAGTACATGATAAGCTAAATATTCCCAGATGTTGTTAATGAGGAGAGTCAATTTTATTTGTTTGACTATAATAAATTACTGAAACAAATAGTTGACTTGTCTTGAACGATAATAATGACTAGATGTTCCAGCGCTCCAAAACCGGAATCCAAAATCTAAACAAAACCAGAGCGGCTCGAGTTCATCTTCAACAATCTTCCTGCTAATTCTAAGCTATCATTGCTAACGGCTATCCTTTTCAATTTTCTGCGTAATGAGGGCGAAGTATCGTATGTACATTTGTAGAATCAGTAACAATAATTAGTAGGTTACATGCCTATCCTAGTAGAAACCATGTACAGAATCGCGCAGCATTAAACAGTACAGATGAGACAACATAGCTCCAGTGTTGGCAGTCTTAAAAATTGATTAAATTATACACTCATATCATAAAGCGTACAAAATAAGTTCTAGATGAGATTCTTCGTGACTATCTAACAAAATAAATGTTCGCTAAAATTATAAAATTATATTGCGATCACCAGTATTGTTTGAGGTGGAATGACTAGAATTGCGTCACGAGACAGTCAATCTCGTATTGTGCGAGCTGTAAGTGTTCTATGCACTAGCCAGTACTTCATAAATTATTGAATGACAAATGGTGTAGCAAAATAATAACACGAGCTAATGCGTAATACCACAACTATGAGATCTCAAGTTTGTAATTAGTCAACTATAATAATAGTAGTAAAGCTTTTCGGTGATGTTTGGTTTTGGTTGCGTTATGTGCCACTTGTGACTGACGTGATATTTAAGGAATTACATTTTACTCATCGGCTAGAAAATTTTGTAAAACGTTAAGTTATTGGCGTTAATGCAAAAGTGATTATGCTTTTCGATTTGAGGCAAGCGTTAGCTACAAAAGCGCTCTTTAGCCATCTAATGGTGGGCCCAGATAAACCATGGAGACTTCCGTGTTACCATACACAGCTGAAACAGCAGGATACAATGGCTCGTCCGAAGGAAGCCCTCTGCAGAGGACAAGTATTTTAATTTTTTTTAGGCTTCAAAGCAATGGCAAGAAAGGAAAGGTGAAAGGAGCTTGAATCTCATTACCTGAATGCAACACCCAGAAATTCGAAATCTTTCTCGAAGGACAAAGTACCATCTTCACAGTCAAGAATCACACGAATTGTCTCACCAACCTGCGATACACAATACACAAATGAGAATTCAATGTTCACATATCGTTTGCAAAGTGCTTGGCGTTCATAGCTTCGTAATGAACAATTTCAGGAATGCATTACCTGATACCGTGGTGCATTATTAATAAGTGGATAATTTCCGAGCGTATCACCGTTGTGAAGTAAACTGTTATCAACAAGATTCCATCCCCACGACTGGTCATCTTGTCCAAGTAAAGCTATGTAACCTTGGGCTCGCATTGGTGCTCCTTCCTTCGCAATTCCAATGACCGCAACAGTACCTAGTGGACCTTCCCAAACAACCTCCCATGCATGACGCCCTCGTTGGAACCCTAGCCAAAGACATTCTCGGTTACAAACATGCTTAGAATTACATGATTAATAAAATAGCCAGAAGCGTGTCTTACCAATTTTGCCACGAATTCCATCCGTACTGTGGTAGAAAAATATTCATAGATTTAGTAATAGGACTCCGACTCTCTTTCTACAAAATCGATGAAATACTCGTACCTCTGGGCAACAGGATTTCGATGAAGTGTGAAACCACTTGTTTTGACAAATATATTTCTTGAGCAATCATGAGGATTCCATGAGTGTTGAAATGCTCGTAGTTTCGCTTTGTACGTGGGGACTGATCTGAGTATTTGTGAGTTGATAACGTCAGGGTGAAGCGTTCGCAGGCAATGTGAAGCCCAAACTTCACCGTTTTCATCGCGTGTGATTCGGTAGAAGTCTTGGCATGCTAACTGAATTGATTTCAAGTCCGACAGGTTTAAATAACTAAAAATGGTTTCAATCACATTCTCAGGTAAGGTGAGGATAGTCACTTCGTCCACATCTTCTTCGTTCGATGCTCCCTTCGGGGATGTTGTTGCATCGTCTGGCTTCTTCAGAGTGCTGCTGCTGCTCGTACTGTTTGTCGACTGCTGTTGGCTCTGTACTGACTCCACCTCTCCATCGTTTGAGTTACTGGAATTGAGTCTGCTTAAAGACTTTGCTAGTGCAGCCATTTAATATCGTCACAGTGGCGAAGACTAGAGCGAATTCGCTGACTTCGGCAATTTTATCGGAGATTAATGAAAATCTAGAAACGGGTCGTAGAAATCTGGTGAAAGCAGGATTACATCGCCATATTACAAAAGCTAAAGCTGACCATTCGTTGCCCAACTTCGAGAAAACCTGTCAAATAGCAATGAGCTTAATTTGTGCTTCGCTTCAATAGAAAGAAAGCTTACCTTTGTTGTCAGAAGTCAGGTGAAGTAAACCCAACTGTTGAGTGCTTAAACTTAAAGGTCCTTAAATCTAAAACTTAATCATAATAATACTAGTTTTGACTTTTGCAGTATTTATAAAATTGGAATTTACCCGCTTTTGGCTGGGCAGTGCAACCCAGGCAGTCGTCAGGGTTTCAATTACACATGGTGAAAGAACTCTACTGGCGCTGGCACTGGCTGAGACACGAAGAGAGCTTGGAAGGCTTGGAATGCATCCGTAGAATGAATGAGGGACCACCAGCTCCAGTGTGCTCTCTCTTTTTGGTATCCCGAACCACTTTCATCTACGCATCGCCAAGTGCTCGTCGGCGAATGCAGTACTGCACTAGAGCATTTCTCCGCATTTTCTGTTTGACACTCGACTCCAACCCAAGCGTAAACAGTAACAATGAAAAACGTTCGCGCGTTACGGCTACTCTGGCGTACCACGAAAAGACACGAAAAATTTGACATTAAAAACGGTATCAAGGCCAGCCACCAACGAAAGTGAAAGGTCAAAGTGAAAGTACCGAGGAAAGGGCCCACAGTAGCCTTTTGTGTCTTGAACATTTAAAAATGATGACCCAATGAGCCTTTTGAACATATATTCGCAATTTGATTTTCAGCTGTGCATTACTGTCATTTGCCGATTTAACCTCGCATTATTATCCATTCACACCCATTAACCAAATCAGCACATGTTTTCAAAAGCGTTTAAAGTATGCAATGCACTCAACTTTTGATTCTATTGCAAGCAACATTTATTTGCGGTCTTTCTTTCACGCATTTTGCACTTGGTACCGAGTAGTTTGTCTGTCCTTTATCTACAATAATCTGTAAAATATCGTATTCGCTATCAGTCAACTCCCCACGAAGTCTGTGCTCTTCGTCCTTCGTCGCATCATTTAAATTCAGCATGTTTGGTTTCTATCCTTCATAGTAGCATTATGTAATTTATTGACCGTGCACGCTAATGCTTCTATACATGCGTGATACCACGGCGTCATCAATCAAAATTCAGCAATTGCAGTTAAATCCCAGCCCAGTCTGCAATTTGTTATCATCAATCTGCCACACCGCCTTACGGTGCTTGTCTGCCATGTCTCATCTGCAAATGAGTTGTTTCTTGTAAATTCTTCGCACCACGATTCCATAACCACCGGTAAGACGCGGACACAGCTTAGATGCTTGTACTTGTGCAACATGGAACTAAATCAAGACTCGTGGCTTGTTACCACCTCGTGCATTGTGCACTTGTGTCTTGCGTGCGAGGCATGAGCACCTTGTACAAATTAATGAAGGTGTTCATCATTCGTGTATGTAATTCCTTTTAATGACCGACCATTTTTGATTGGTCTACATTCTAACCCACATATACACTTGTGCCCGTGCGCCTAAGCTCTGCCTAGCGTCTGCTCCTGCTTCTCCTTCGTGGTCCGTCCGCTAGCTGTTATATAATTTGGCATTGAAAGCCCAGTCTGTATTCGCACAGTCATAACAATGCTTCTGCCGTCTGCTATACCTTTGCCACTGCCACTGCAATTAATGAATCAAGTAGTATCAAATCGTATCGACTCGGTTTAGATTTTAATGGACTCATTCCGCTTTTATTCGTGTGGTGTGAGTTGCTACGCGAGTCGAGTTAATGTGTGCATGGAAAAGATGAATGTAAATATTACATTACGTAAAAAATGTAAACCCTTCTAAGCAGCGGTGGCAGCGAACGAGTTAACTTCAGCAGCTCTCGCTCGCCTGCTTCTTCCTTGAATGGTGCTGCGGCTGTGGCCGTGCCACGATACAAGTCGGACAGTCGAGCCCCTAAAATGCGCAGAAACAACTTTTTTCGCTTGCATTCATTTCATGACTGCGATCTCCCTCCTTTCCCAATTGGAAACATTTGAGAGCCGAGCCATTTGAATGGCTTGATCGTAGTAACACGATGGGCCGACTGAAGGTATGCGTCGTCGTGTGTTGAATTGGTAGTAGTGAAAGAACTTGGTGCGGGTCGAGAGAAGAGGAGGGAAAGAGAGTTTCATGAGAGACTCGCTCGCGTATCGTGTCCAACTCCAATGCGAGTACGAATCACGAATCCACTGCTTTGTATGCTCATATGTATCGTGTTCCTATGTTGTACGACAAAAAGAACTCCATCGCTGTTGTACGCGCACAGCCAGAGAGAACATAGACCAAGAGCAAAATAGCAAGCAACCACTATCCGACTCCGACACGACAGTTCTTGTAATCTCCCATATTATTCCATATTAATCACTATCAGTCAGAGTGGCTTTTCTAAATTTTTAAACAAATTGGACCCACAAATGATAGCAGTACACGTCTAGATAGGTTTGACCAGTCTTTGCCTAATTTTAAGCTAGTTAGGCTCAATTTAAGATCGCATACCGACAACTTGCTTGAGAGGAAAAGCCTCCTCCTTCACGCTCACTCGCTTGCTGCAGTGCTCACTCGCACTTGTCCTGTTCGTTCCCTGAAAGCGTCATTTTGGTTTCGAAAATTTGGGTAAGTTTTTCGAAAATTTTATGCGTGCTGGATAGTTAAAAGCTTCATTAACATGCTGAAACCGCATCATAGCAAAAAACGATAAGAAAATCGTGAAAAGGCGCTCGAAAAATGTGCATTCGATTATGATGCAAATGGCGAACACGCTCTTTGCATATTTAAAATTAACTGCTTATATTGGGATAAATAACGAGTTTCAGTTCATAATGCAGTACGAAATCAATACTATAAATTCTTAAGTATCGATTATTCAATCAAAGATCAACATTACGATCACAAAAGCGCCTTAGTTAAGTGTAGACATATGGAGAGATAAAAAGAATTAAATTGCGAGTGACGAATCAATCATTTCAATGGCGAGCTTAAATTGAGCAAAGGCGCAAGCGGAGATCGGATTTCCGTTCGAAGCAAGAATTGATAAAGTTGTTTTAAATTAAATGTGCTCAGCAGGGATAGTGGTAATAATGATGGAGTAAAGAGGTAATGTAATCGATAGATTTTGCCGAAGAGGAAGTTATAACTTTAATTAAAAATAAACTGAAAATTCTATGTCAGCTCGATGTCAACCTTCAGAGCCTCCAATTTAGTCTAGTCTCTACATTTGGTTTAGGAGGTGGTAGGCGACCGTACTTCGTCGTACCTGGGAGCACTTGTACCTCTTCAGATACTACACCGCCAGGGCACGATTCATGAAGCGGACGGCTCAGGGCAGTGAACTTGCGACCGTACAACAATAATCTCGTCGGGACAAATCACATTGGGATTTGAGCTTCATGGCTGCCACGGCTGCTCCAACCGGAGTTGTAAAAAATCTACTCATCAAAGATGCCAGTGGTAAGTTTAAATAAAATAAGAATTACGGTTTACTTTTACTTTACTAGATTTATTAGATGCAAGATAGCAGGTTGATTTTGCTGCCAGCAGCGTTAGTAGGATGGGACCAAAAACACGTCATTAATTGTCAATAAAAAGAGAACTGTTGCCGAAATGTAGTGTAGCTGCTAAAGCTACTTAAATCTGAATCGATCTGCTCTGGAAAGTCTTAAATCCTGCATACCCACCAGAGGTGATCAAAACGGAATGAGTGTGTGCGGACCAAAAGAAAAGGCTCAGCTTACCTTAACATTTCACATTCAACATCATCGCCCACTTTTAATTATTCACATTCTCTATTCTCAAAGTGAAACCATAAACCATGAATTCTTTCATTTAGGTAATACTCAGCTTATTGAAGTGATTCAAACGGGGCCTGGGAAATTTATGACAGCAAGTGGACATTCCATCAAAACTTCAACAGCAGCTGGCGGTACAAAAACAATAATTCGCACTTCAGCCACTGTCCCGAACACATCAGGAAATGTCCCGATTCAGCCTCAGGTATGTGTGCTTACATTAATGATTGGTCATTCCTCACTGTGATTAGTAGTCTTAAGTCTGAAGGTCCCCAAAGCACATTCATGTACGATTACGATTCTTAGTTTCTTGGGTAGGATTTAGTTTACTTTCCCTACGATGGTCTTGTCCTCCCTTAAAAGTTCTAAGGACAATACAGTGTATAAGGAGTTAAGAGGGAAGATATAGTTAGGCAATGGTAATGGAGATTTGCACCTAGTTGACAGCTTCAGCTTGCAAATTGCAAATAGTTTAACGGCAATTGCACTATACTATTAGAATGTATCTTGCCTATCTGCGTATTTTACTGTGTAACATTCATCGCTGAATTCTCGTGAGAAGAGCATAATTCATACTGGCTGACTTTTTTCATGCGATTGATGCTGTTTTCAGAAGATGTTAGCACTTTTCTCATAGTTAAACTTTTACGTTTACGCTAATACTCAAGAGTTGCCTGTGCTAGCGATTGACGTTCTACGTCCAAGTCAAGATTCAAGTTGGCTCATTCGGAAATTCTGATTGACATCTAACATTTTTCGGAAAATATGTAAATGAAAGTTTGTTTTATTCCACAGCCGTCACCACAAACGCAGCAGATCTTTCTAACCACTAGTGGGAATGGTGGGATGACTCCGGTTAGTTTGAATCAGGCCGGTCAAGTTATCCGTGCAACAGCTGCAAATGTAGTCTCTACTGCAAGCAATATGATCAAGGGTTCGCCAGGTATGTAGTCGCATTGAAAGATACTCTGGCCATGCAATAATTTGTCCAACATGTCTTTCCTGCAACTAATATACCTGCTTCTGCAGCTCGTCAAGTTGTCGCTATTCCCATTCAAGCTTCTGGAGGTCTCACTCCAATTTTGAAAGCTGCAAATATAAAAACAGAATTTGGTACGCCACCACAGCAAACATTCATTCAACAACGACAGAGTGGGAACCAAACAGTGATTGGTTCACCGTATGTGGTAAGTTCCGACAAATATCTCCAAATGGTTATTTAATGCACGTGATATTACATTATTACATGCAATTGAAATTTCAGCAAGTGATTCAGGCTGGAAATCAACGGCTTCTGCTAACTCAGACTCCAAATGGGCCACAGCTGACACCGATAACAGCTTTAACACCAGCTCTCGGAGGTCAGCAAATAGCGATGGTCCCTTCTGATCAGATGTCTCCTGGGGGAAGTACGCAAACAATAACCCAAGCACAGTTGACCCCCACTTTAAACCTGTCGAAACAAAGTTTCATTTCTCCCATCTTGGATCATACTGGAGCTCGGAAACGCGTTGATTTTCCATCAGACGTTTCATATGAGAGCAAAAGAAGAAAAGCTGAGAAAGGTGGAAAGGGATTGCGACATTTTAGCATGAAAGTCTGCGAGAAAGTTCGAACCAAAGTAAGAATTTCACATATTCCGTATCACTGTCCTTGTTGGAATCGGTGTTGATTTAGTCTCATGTATTTAGTCTTTGTCTCGTGAACAGGGAATTACGACTTATAATGAAGTAGCTGATGAATTAGTACAAGAATTTGCATCACCATCAATTGGCTTGAGTACAATTGAGCAGCAATTTGATCAGAAGAACATTCGACGTCGGGTTTACGACGCACTTAATGTGCTGATGGCAATGAACATAATTTCGAAGGAGAAGAAGGAAATTAAGTGGCTAGGCTTGCCAACAAACTCCATGCAAGAGTGCACCACTCTTGAGAAGGATCGTCAAAAGCGAATTGAGAGGCTCAAAGTTAAAACGCAGCAACTACACGACCTTATTATACAGGTAAAGAAAACTCACTTTTGTCATCTAATCAATGCAATTATGATTTACTCTATTCTATTAATACAGCAAGTGGCGTTCAAGCAGCTGGTTGAGCGAAATAAGGAACGTGAGAGGCAATCTGCACCACCACCTCCACATGGATCTATTCATCTGCCATTTTTAATTGTCAATACGGCAAAGAACACTGTCATTGATTGCTCTATTTCTAACGACAAGTAGGTGTTTTCGTCCTTCTCTGAGTTTCTCCTTAACTCCTTGGTCCTTGCCTTTTTTCAATTCTGTGCCTAATTCCCTTCTCGTTTGCAGAATGGAGTACATGTTCAATTTCGATGGAACATTTGAGATTCATGATGACATCGAGGTTTTGAAGCGTATGGGTCTAGCACTGGGCTTGGATAAGGGAGAATGTACCGATGAAGACATCTTGAAAGCAAAGAGCGTTTTACCAAAGGCCTTGGAAATGTACATTGATCAAATTGGTAAAAGAGAGGAGGATTGGACTGCTGAATTTGGGGATTTGGAATACGATGAAACGGCATACTACCCACAAATGGAGGGAGTTGATTCTATTGATGGAATATTAAACGGACAGGGAGGAAATGCCTATGAGCTCGACTCTGGACTAGGTACGAATATAATACTGACAACGAGATGTTACTCATGTTACTGATAACTCATCAGTCAACATTTGCAAGTTACAAAATTTAACTGGTTCTATTAGGCATGCAAGGAGGAACTCAAGGCGAATCATCTGCCACAGATGGCCAGAATTTGGAACCCGATGACGACGACGAGGAAGACATGGATGACGAATCGTTTGCCGATGATGATGACGAGGGCGGTATGTCCGACTAAGCTGAGAAATACAAAATATCTTTACAAATTCTCTACTACTATTATTGCATAGCATAACTATCTCACGTAGTTACAGTTTTTGCGACCTTTTTAGAAATGACGAGAGCCATGAGCGTTTAAACTTGAAACCAGTTTCAAAATAAATCTTAATCCATTTCTTGTTTTAGAGTAGGGAATAAGCACACCATGCATACAAATACACACCTGTAATATATCTTTATTGTTTGAATATTCTCAATGGACGTACATGATAAATACCATTCTATTCTATTCTATGTTATGATCTAATTCAGTAAGTACAATTCTATTGTTATTACTCTATCTTAAATACCCATAATAATACGTAATATGTACTTATTGTTCTTAAAAATCTTAATTTCCTGTTTAGTTCAATGCGCAACAACAGCGCGCGCAAGCAATTGCATCTGGATTTAATTGAGTTCAATAAACATTACCCTTTAGGCGTAACAAACAAGCGTTATTTTGGCATTCAAAGGGTCAATTTGCAAAAGTTGGACGCAAAATCAGGAAAATGGTGATTTGGTCATTAATATAGTCATGAGCCGGAATTGTGAAAATCGAAATTTTGGACGCGGGCCGAATATGAACGTACGCACGAAGAACGCATGAAGATGCTTTTCTCATTGCTGCATCTCGTCTCTGCATTTGTGTGCACACTGCATTCGCTCGGCTCCGACTCTGACACAGAAACACCGTGCTGTAAATAACATGTGATTGTATGATAAAAAGACCGCTCCCGCCCATATAAATTTCCTTATGAATCTAAAGCACAGCGCCCTGATTGGTCGGTTCGCTCTGCACGGAGTCATATGGCAAGTCCAGCCCACTGCGAAAGGATTGTTACCAAGTGGAAAAAAGTGCAAGTTTTGATGACAAGGACGGGAATGGGAATTGTGGAATTTGAAGCATTATTGCATAATTCAGTGCTTGAGTACAAAGTACGGGCACGTCAATGGAATACTGATACTGATGCCGATTCGCCTACATAAGCGCGTGCATGCGGTATTTGGTACTTTAGTATTGTTTACGCTTTGTTGACAGTGGTCATCGGTTAGAATCTGAGTTGCAGTTAAATCAACTCCACATTATGTCGGTTCAGTTCAGTGCCTTACTTGAAACCAATTGCCTTGATTGACCTTTGAATTGACAGCGTACGGGTTTATTTTCAAATCCTAAGAATTTGTGAAAATTCATTGTTTACATTTTTTCATGCTCAAAGGTCATTTCCTTTTCTCTTTTGATTACAAAGGTGCAGCATGGAAGGAAAGGTAAGAACAAATTTACCGAAGCAAGCACCAATAAAGTATTCACTGTCATTCGAATTGCATCGGCGGCTTACATGTCAAATTTAATTATCTCATGTATGTTATGCAGGTGGTTCTAATAACTGGAGCCAGTTCTGGAATCGGTGAAGGCCTGGCGAAAATATTCTATATGGCTGGATCAAAGCTTATTCTGGTATCTAGAAGGCCCGCTGAGTTGGAGCGTGTCAAAAATGACTTGATCAGCCTTTCGAAGGTATGCCTTTGGTTGCGCCAAGTGCAATGTTGAGACTTGAGACTGACACCATAAATTGGACGCTGCGACAGAGGCTTGTCATGATTTCGCCATTTTATTACAGAAATCAAACACAAAGTTGCATGAACCTGCGGTCTTGCCGATTGATCTGGAGGATTTCGATTCAATTCCTGACAAATGTAACCAGGCGTTGGCAATACATGGCCAGGTGGACGTGCTCATCAATAATGGTGGAATCAGCAATCGTGGATCTGTTGCCGATACTGCGTTCGAAGTCCAGCAAAAAGTTATGAACGTGAACTATTTTGGCTCCGTGGCTATGACTAAAAGTAAGGAGACAGCCAATTCCATCGGATAACCAGAGGTAATTGTTTTTGTTTTGGCACTGATTGATTGATGTTTCATCTCAATGCCCTTTAGGTCTTCTCCCACAAATGATTGCTCGCAAGTCTGGCATGATCGTGTTCGTGAGCAGCTTACAAGGCAAATTCGCAATTCCTTTCAGGTTGACTATAAATATCATTTCAGATCTCTTCCTCTTTAGTACTTCAACTGCAAATGCTTTCCAGGTCTGCCTATTCTGCATCGAAACACGCGTTGCAAGCATTTGCAGACACATTGAGAGCCGAAGTAAACGCGAATGGAATTTCAGTTACCGTGATTAGCCCTGGCTATGTCAAAACAAACATATCCCTCAATGCCCTGTCGACGTCCGGTGAGGCGCATGGAAAGATGGACGAAACTACCGCGTCTGGATTTACACCGGACTTCGTTGCAGAGAGAACATACAAGGCGGTCGTGAATCGAGAGAAGGATGTGGTCATAGCGGCCTTCACTCATAGAATGGCGATATTTCTTCACAACTGGAGCTCGGGTTTCTTCAGCTACCTCATGGCCAAAAGAGCACGGGATGCACTGACAAAATGAATATTTATTATGTTTTGCGTGCTACGTCTTTCTAGATTGATTCGAGCTTTAAAAATTTGGTTGTGATAGGAAATGACTTTGTATTATTACTGTTGACTGTTGCTTGATTTCTATTCACAGATTTTGTTGATATTTTTATTATTATCGACTGCTACCGCAAAGTGTCTCTTATTGTAACTGTAAGGAAATGATCATTACGAGAATAAAAGTGTGAATTTTGTCCAACGCAAATACACAAAGCACAAATGGACTCGTATTTCATGAGAGTTCAGTTATTAATTGCTATAAGCATTCAGAAAGGAATTTCTCACTCCTTTCACAATATATCTAGTAAATCCTAATTGCCGGGTACTGGGTATTATATTCCAATCAATATGGCTGAACTGGAGTGACGGAAGACTCAATAACAAATCAAATTATCAAATCTATGCTAAAGTTAATCCATTTACAGTTGCAAACAGGATTGTCTCGAAGTGGAAAAAAGTGCAAGTTGTGATGATAAAAATGAAGCGTGGGAATGAATCATAGGTCTCACGCATTCCGTGATCCTTGAGTACTAAGTTGAAGCACGATTCTCATACACAGAATCATGCTTATAAGCGGTGCGTACTTAAGATTCTTTAGTATTCGTACTCTAATTAATGAGATCGTAGCCTTTAGAATGGCTGCAGGAAGCGGATTCTAATTAAGTTCGAGATCAAACTAAAGTCTCCAAACCTGAAATCAAAAACTTTCCTGTCATATTAAATTGTGAGTGTGCGCAGGTACTGGCAGCGTGAATATACTATTCGTCATGTCATTATTCACATTTTTATAATTGCATGCGTTTATTTTTTTAAAGGATTTCCTCTGTAATTGAATACGTACATTTTACTAAACCGCTTAAGAAATGGCACAAGTCCACGGTAGACTGCAGGAACTGAGAGCAGATAAGCAAGAAAGATTTCGAAGGTTTATTGAACAGGCGTATGCAGTAATTGTCACTGTTATTGGGTACTTGCTACTGCCGATATCAAACCCGTTGTTATTTCTCCAAGAAGTGAAGTCATACGTGCGAGAAACCATCGGGCTCAATATTAGGACGCTGGAAGGGAAGGTGAGAATGAATACTACCGAAACGCCAATAAATGTTATTCAAAATTGCTTCCAAATACTAACTCATTCGTACAAAGTTGAAATATAGCTTTCCACCTTATAGGTTGTTCTAATCACTGGAGCCAGTTCTGGAATTGGTGAAAGTCTGGCGAAAGTTTTTTATTTGGCTGGAACAAAGCTCATTTTGGTGTCCAGAAGGACTGCTGAGTTGGAGCGTGTCAAAAACGATTTACTTCGCTTACGAACAGTATGCCTTTACAACAAGAAGCGATGTTAATAATTTGAGACGTTGCATTGCATTGAAATTGAAACGGAAACTGACTAGAATTTGTAATTTTATGTAACCAGAAGCCGGACGCAAGGGTGTATGTACCTGCGATTCTGTCCGTTGACCTGGGAGATCTGGATTCAATTCCTGACAAGTGCAAGCAAGCGTTAGACATTTATGGACAAGTGGATATTCTGATTAATAATGGTGGCATCAGTAACCGCGGATCCATCGCCAATACTTCATTCGAAGTGTACAAAAAAGTCATGAATGTGAACTATTTCGGAACAGTGGCCATGACCAAAAGTAAGTGGCCCACTCCGAGAACAATTCTATCGGAGCAATTCTGACATTGCAGAATTGTGGTCATGTACTTCTCAAATGTTTTAGATTTACTTCCGCAAATGACTTCTCGCAAGTCTGGCATAATTGTATTCATGAGCAGCTTGGCAGGCAAATTCGCAGTTCCATATCGGTTGGCTATAAAATCGTCATTAATCTGACCCTGTCTGTTAGTGCTCGAATTAATTCTGAATTTCGAATCCTTTGCAGGTCCCCGTACACTGCATCGAAGCATGCAATGCAGGCATTTGCTGACAGCTTGCGGGCTGAACTGAGCTCGATCGGAGTTTCAGTTACGGTCGTCAGCCCTGGTTTTGTCAAAACAAATATCTCCATCAACGCCTTGTCGGAATCCGGCGAGAAATACGGAAAGATGGAAGAAACAACTGCATCCGGTTTTACGCCGGAATTTGTCGCAGAAAGAACTTACAAGGCTCTCATGAATCGTGAGAAGGACGTGATCATAGCCGCGTTTATACACAGAGTGGCAATTTGGATGCACAAATTGTTCCCAAACTTCTTCAGCTTTCTGATGGCCAAAAGAGCTCAACAATACCAAGAAGACAATAACAAGAATGATTAATGTTCGCTTCGACGCGTTTTCGCATTATTCCAGAAATTCCAATTTGACAGACACAGAGCTTTCAAACTTTGGTTGCGAGTTGTGACTTAAAATAGTTCCACATGATATTGATTTTTGTCTCATACTTTCCTTTATTTGTAAAACAACGAAATATGCCGAATCTACCATTAGGAAATGATTAAATTAAAGATTAAACGGAAAGAAATTAAGAATCATACACTTCTTCATTGGATCCGCAGCAAGTGATCGTATTATTTGCAAAATGCATGACGAAACTTCCATGTGAGATGTTCAACATTAACAAAAACAAAAGCCTTGGCTAGATTTAGAAAACTTCTTCCCCAACGGACAGTGAAAATTTTCTCTAGTATGTATACTTCACCGAACAACTTACAAGGAATTTTATAATTTATTTCAACAACGCAACGCATAATCAATCATTCAATGACCGCCAATCATGAATCGTGGTTATCCTACTTCATTTACACTACGTACCACAGAATGAGGATCCTACCTAATTAGTAATATAGTGCCTGTACTTAAGTGTCATTTTAGCCTAACAAAGAACTTCAATAACTTTACTTACAGAACTACAACATGTAATACAAATTGAGATGAAGAAAAACTAAATTTTCATTGGCCTGAAGTACAAAAGATTTGTCTCCAAACACTCCAAAAGGATCACGATCCTTTCACTCTCCTTCTAAATGCCTGAGAAGGTTTATTGCTATTTAATATCTTGCACACAAGGTACCCAAATTAATAGGATTTGACTTAATGGACAGAATGACGTTCGGATAATAAACCAAATCTTCGCATTGAATATTATTACAGAGCAAAGAGAACCGAGCTGCCAAGCTCAAAATTATTACGTTATAAATTCTGAAAATACTAAACCCATAGCTTCTTGGTCTAATAAAACCTTAAAATACAGCATTTGGGGAACAGGAAGTCTTTCAAGACGAATTGATTTAGAACAGACATAATTCAAGAGCAGATTGATAAGGTGGAAATTGTAGCATGCTTCTCCGTCGAACCGTTGATGTGAGAGTCTACACACTTTGATAACCACGAGCGCGTGAGCGACGGCGCCCAATTAAGTATGCGATGAGGACGACGACAACTAGACCAGCTAATGATGCACCGACTGCAATAGGTACAATGTCCGTGACGCCATCTAAACCGCACTCTTCAGCTGCAATCAGATAATATAAGCAAAATGTTTGCAATTTACGAGTTAAATTCAAATCAGCAATGGCAATGAATTGAACATATTACATGGACTGAAGCGTTGATCGCCAGTCACGTTGCGGAATGCCTCAAATTGAGAACTTGCTATTTTCAATTCCTGAGCTTCACCATTGTCATTCTTCAGAGTGCGTTTAGCCAAGCATTTGTATGACTTATGAATAGGTACTTGATCCTTATTCAAGTTCTGAATCGTGTACTTCACAGATGGATCTGAAAATATGTCAAAACATTATTGATAATATACAAGGCAGATTTCTATCTCCGGATGTGTCGCAATGAATGCTAAGTATTAACCTGTTGCATTGGGAAAGCTTTCATTCGTCAGAATCACCATGTATGTCACATTTGAAAGAGCGAATTTTCCGTCTGTGATGCCGCTGCTGTTCGTAGCAAAAGTCAATGCCAAGTAGTTGACATCATCAGGCGTAGCATTTGCGTCCGCAGAGTCCCATTGCAGTATTATTGTTTGGTGTTGTTTACCGCAATCACCGGTGACGTTGACGTCCTTCGGATCTTTAGGAACAGAAACTGTGCCATTGCGAATCTGGACATGATAGGACAAGTTTGGATTATATTATAATGCTTTGCTTAGAAAGCAGAATGAGTATTTGTGTGTGCAGATTATTACTTCAGTCGTCCCATTAACTGTAACTTTGTATGGGAAATACAACTCGAAGGCTCCTCTAATCCTGATGCAAGTCACGTTTTCTGAAGTGAGGCTCCATTCTCCAATATTGTATGGCCACTCAGGACGTTCCGGCTTCGGTGTTGGAGCTGCAGTGGTTGTTTTAGCCGTAGTCGTTGCTGGAGTCTGCGTGGTTGTTGGGATTGTTGTTGGAGTGGTTGTAGTTGTAATAGGATTTTCAGTTGTTGTTGTTTGATCAGGTCCTTGCGATACCTCATTTGTATCCGCAGCGAGGGATGCGTGACCTATATTTTTATCGAAAAATATTTCATTATTACTAATTGCTGTATCTCATCGATCGGCCGTCAGGTTGGTGCCCCTGCCAAAATCACACAAGTAAAAAATACCGATCTTGTTTACGTGCTACCGCTACGCACAGTAGAATCCAACATTTAAAGCCGCCCGTGAGTTCGTGTCATTGCCATTCAGCGTATTCAGTAATAAACATTCGCTTGGTCACATAAATTGCTTATAACCTCTAGCTGTGAGGTAACTGATAACTGTCGAGGCTAATCTCTCTCTTTTCTGGGTGCCACGCATAGGAAATTCCATGCTTGTTCGTGCATTACTTGGCTAGTCTAGTCTAGCCCAGCTCAGCTCAACCCGTGTTATCTTTCTACTACATGAAACAGGTTTAAACAGCCAGAAGAAACTATCTCGAGAAATCCAGTCAGTTGGTAAATTAAATTAAACGGTAGTAGGCAGTAGAGATAGATATGTTTTGTAAGACAGAAACCTGCGCTATTGAACATGTGCATGCTTCGTGATCTCATTTCTTCCGCTGGAAATCTACCCTGTTCTGTGGCAATTGCCTTGTAAACTGATTCTGTGACCGGCCTAAACCTATTGTTTTCAACAAATATATACTAAAAATAGCCATAAAATTATAAATCTTTAGGAGATAAGCAGCAGACCTTCAAAAATGATTCGAAGGATATTATATGTTTCTCAAGAATAGGCCGAAACATCATGATTAGATTTAGAACGAACTCCAAAAAGATACCTTGGCCTCTGGAAAACTACAACCTTAAAATGCGTTAATGCGTAAAATTAATGAGGAGTCGAGTTGAATCTTTAGTTTAGATATGAGAAAATATACGGACTTTAAACTGCGCGGTAACGATCTGCCGCGTTTATATTGTTCTGAAAAGTATTGGCTTAAATGAGATTTCGTGCTATTCGTCCAGCATAACAGCCAACACGATCAAAGGAAAACGGGTATCATAGTCTGGGACTTAATTTCAAGGTTATGTATGGAGATCTCAAAAAAATGTTGGGCTCATATCGAATGTCCAATTTTTGTGCACTATCAAATGACTTGCCTTCACACAAAGCCGGCAATATTAAATGTCCTTTTTGTTGAACATGTTTAAATAAGCAGAAAAATGTTAGTAACAAATAATAATCTCATTTAACAACATGTATTCGCAGACTTGCAAATGGTCATCTATCGTAGGTTAAAGACGAATTTCTTTGGCCTTGAATGTTGGTTCATGTCTTATCGGCTGGATGCTTGATCCGAGAGGTCACATAAAAGTTGACGTTGGAAAAGCGTCACACATGAAAAATGATAAAGAACTCTGTTCTGTCCGGGCACGCCGTCGTACCAAGCACGCCCCTCTAATACCCACAGATGTATGCTGGATGGTACATGATTGTTTGTCACCAACAATAATGAGAACCTCTGAATGTAATTTTAAATGAATGCTCCAGATAGATTTCTGATCTAAAAGCTAATACAGTTCAGTCCAGAAGGTCAATATTGAAAGGATCAATTAATTGCCCCTATCTTAAAAGGGGCAAATATTCCCCCAAAAGGGGGAGGGGGCTTTTTTGAGAAAGGGCATATATTGGGCTGTTAGGGGCAAATATTGACTTTCCGGACTGGACTGTAATGTCACACCCCACAGCTTACTTACCCAAACACAAGGCCAAAATCAAGGCAAGACTCCAACTGAATTTCGCCATTTTCTTTTTCGCTGACGCTGACAGACACTTCACTTCTGCTAAGACCTGGAAAGTTCAAGAAGAGCAGAATAGAGCACTTAATTGTCGAGTTACCAAATACCACACCCGCATGCGGTCGCGCACCACTAAGCGTTTTATTCATGAACTTGGAGAACATTAACCTTTTCATTACAAGGGCTTTAACTTTGAATGAGTATCAACGACGGGCACTAAGGCTCCGTTAATAATAGCACGCTACTGCTGCCAAATGATTAATGGGGTAAATTTTCGTACCAACTACCAATAACTTGATTGATCAGATCATTGATCAACCTTGTTAATTCGCTTAATTAGCCCAATTAGCTTATTTAGCAAGCTTAGCCTTACCTCACTTATCCTGTCAATCCTGTGCGATTACTGATGAGATGGTGGACGTGACGCTCACGACGACGCAATAACTTATTCTTCCAGCTTCGCTTCGGGTTAGAATCAAATCGTAGAATTAAATGCAAGATGAGAAAGAGAGCAGTTCACAGTTAGCACAAAGTTAACTTAAACGAGATAGCGGAGAAGGGAGTTGAGACTCAGGAGATGAGTCACTAATGCTCGTATAAAGCTGTACTAAATGCTAACCTTAACTACTAGACCAGAGACCACTGTTAAGTTCAAGTAACTAAAGCAACCTTTATCCGAGGTAAATGGCTACACTGCTCCACTGCTTCTTGCTGCTCCTGTTGCAGTGAATTGAACTTTAGTTGATGATCAAGCAATTTCTTTCTTTCGATGACACTACTACGAAGTTCAGCTGCGCTGTTGCTGTTCTCTGTGTTGTGCCTGCCTATCTCTGTACGTTTTCCTCTTTCCTTCAAAACATGTCACATAAGAATGGTTCTACCAAATGGTTCTACGTTGTTGTCGAGCATTCTGCAGTTCGTACATAATTCTGGCTATACCTCTGTTAAAGTTTGTGCATATGATGCATGCCTTGCCCATGTACTTCTTTATCTCACCACGAGCCCGTTGCAAATACGCAAAACTAAGAACTGAGCACCGAACGAATATGACCATAACCATAGGCCGTAGTCTTTGAGCTTCATTGCATTAATACAGCCTGCAATGATTAACTGACCTTTGTTGCATTGCATTGTGCTGGATGCTGGATTTGCTTGTGGAGTGAGGGTGATGCATGCTATCCGGTAAACTTGGAATGGGCTTGGACTTTAAATGCACAAGTAAAGAAATTAAAGTACAGCAAAGCCGACAAAACTTTCCGCACCTCGTCGGTCTGAATCAGAATTGTCCACAAAAACGCCCATTCAGGCACGAGTCGATGGCGTGAGCATGAATAATACTTAATACGCATTGCTATTGCATTCATTGAAATCGAGAGATGAACGCAATGAATATGAAACGATGGAGTCGACCCCAGCTCCATTGACATTATCAGCCATATGACATTGCGCTTTTCTGCAGGCTTCACGAACGCAAATGCAGTGAAAGTCAGGCCAGGTGAAAGCGCTTTAAATTATTTCACCGACGTCATCGAGTTCAAATCCTTGGGATTGGAGAACACACTTTCTGATTGGGCATTTCATCTTAGGAAAATGTCGATGATGTTTCATTGGTACTTTGACACAGACAGGCTGGAAGCCGCGCCTGAATCACAGCCTGGTTCTGGCTGGGTGATTTGACGGATGCTGCCACGCCTGCACAACTTCGGACGAGGGCCCTGGAATTGCATAAATCACAGTAATGCTATTTTTCTCGATCATATTTCTGCGGTGCGCCTACTTAGTTTCCGTTAGTGAGAAAAAATAATTGACAACATAAAGTCATACGCGTTCGCGTCTACAAAAAAGACGTTTGAGATCTTTGTTGCACGTTCGCAAGCAACTTTGAATGCTCACAAGAGACAGCAAGAAGCTAGCAAGTATCAAGCGCGGCAGTGTATAAATTCGTACGTCCTGCGTCATTGAATCATTTCGAGCAAAGATCTAAAATGCAGACAAGTACGCAATTATTGAGTAATTCAGGTAATCTTTACTATTAATTAATTAAACAGAAGTTGGGCTCTTTGTATAATGACATTCCGTCAGTATTGAAAGGGGGAAACATTTCAGTGAACTTCAATCGCGGTAAGTAAAACCACAATTATCTTTGAGGATACACCGGTGCCGGCTAAAAAGACAACTGAACCATAATAATTGCCCAAAACAGGGGAGAGCTCTCACAATTGTCAGTGAAATCACTTTTAGTGTGACGATCTGACGATCAGAAAGCAAATATGGCGACCCTGAAAGAGGAGACGAAAGAAACGTGCGCCGTGGAAGATGACAACAATCAGAACATTAGCGGCAGTGGTGACGGCGATGGTGTAGATGTTCAGAGCAAGAACGCGGAAAGTAATGACACCGGAGCAGAACCCGGTACCAACAAAGGTGATACAAAAAATGACGACTACGACAAAGAGAAGAAAGGCGAAGGCGGTCCTCTAAATGCACAAGGAACATCGGACAAAACTTCACCGTCAGCGGGCACTAGCCATGCCGCTGCAGCTGGCGAACCCAAAGTTATTAAGAAGGTAAGCAAGCAATAGCAATAGGCAACGATTTCATGGAATACTGCTATTACAGAATACTTGTATTTGAATTTGATCACTTACCGGTGCATTTGTTTAGGGGGATCAAGTCATAACTTCTTATGTAGATGAAAAAACTGGGAAAATTGCAGCTTACGAAATCGGAATCAAGTTAGAAGTGAGCGATTTTTCCCAGCCTCCGAAATGGTTTCCGGCTAGAGTTGTAGAACTTGATGCTGGAGAACATGAAATCCGCGTTCATTTTGACAACTGGTCCACTAGATTCGATGAATGGATAAAGATGGATAGTAATCGCCTAAGGCCAGCTCCCAATACTAATATTGTGAAGTAAGCGAGTTTGAACGCCAACCAGCAATTCATTTGTCGAATTTGGCCATTTTCTCTAAATCTCTATCTCTAAAATGATTATTAGAACCACCTTCAAGGTTGGCGAGAAAGTGGAAGCCATCTGGGGCATGGATGGTCAAAGGTACCCCGGAGAAATCTTGAGTGTTCTACCCAATGGTGTGTTTTACTGTCGCTTAACAGCAATCTCACTTAAATTTCATGAAATTATGACAGTAACATTGTTTCTAGACTACTACCAAGTACTATTTGATGATGGCATACGATACAAGAAGAAGTACAACCAAATTTTCAAGTTGAAGATGTCTACTCGTGGAAGCACTGGACGCCTTTCCGGAGATGGCGCACCGGCGATGCCTCCTACGGCACACCCTAAACTTACAAAGCCACTACCAAAATTAACACCGGCGCCTTTTCTTCTTGGGAATTCAGATGGAAATAAATTTAATCAGCAGCCTGTCTCAGCTTTACCACCCAATGTGCCCCTTCTCGCAAATGCGGCTCCAGCAAAAGGAAAGCGTGTCGAACGGCCACCAATGGGTGGGCCGCTTGCGGTACAAATGAAAGACCGAACACACCAAAGCATTTCACCACTCCCAGCGACCCAGACGCCTTCAACACCGAAATCTAGTTTGTCTGCCCCTACCGAACTCGGCAAACGAAGACGAACTGTCCAAAATTACTCTCAGCTTCTAAATCCTAATCTTCGATTGTCTCCGCCGCCGAATAGTCCGAACGCGGGCGGCTCATCAAGGAGGCGAACCTCCAGTAAAATAGTTGAAGAGCAGGATGGGATAGAGACACAAGGCGGGGAGAAGGCATTAAAATCCAACAAGGCTCTTCAACTCCATCAGGGACGGAAATCAGTTGCAAGCCCAGAGGAAATTTTTGGTACTAAAAAGAGTCGAGCAAAGTTTGGTGGCGTAAGGAAGTCTCTACATGCCACACCAGGAGAGGCGCCTTCTGAAGTAAGCTCAGATGTGAGGCTGGAAAATCAGCCATCGACACAAAGTTCGACCGACGTAAGTTGTTCTGCTCTTATAACTATAACTAACTTACAGTCACGTAGAGTGCTTTCTAAAAATTGACCAATGAATCTGAATCAGTTAGTAACTTCAGTTGCTCTATTTCAAATCTAGCCTACTCCCACTTCCAGCGGGACAACCCCAGACACTTTGTTGCATTCGAAAAGAAAAAGAACGATTCACGATTATTCTATGCTCGTCAAGTCGAGAATTCCGAAATCATTTGAAATTGAGAGTGATTCACCTCCAAAAACAACCAGAAGGAGACGGCGGAATCTTACTTCAAATGAGCAAGAACAAGCTATCGATTCTCCAACTCCGTCCATTTATAAAGCCCAGGATGACATCAGTACACAAAATGAGGGTGTTCCGGAACAACAGGCAGAGACAACATCCATCGACTCGGCTTCTGCGAAAGTTCGTACGAAGGCTAAGATTGACGAACAAAAAACAGATCACCTCTCGACTGACTTCTCTCAGCCGTCGTCTCCAAAACGAGCTCTGGTTAAACAAGCTCCGGTTTTGACCGAATTTGATATGTTTGCACCAAAGAAGAAGAACGTATTTCCGTACCGCCACCTGTCCAAGTCAATTAGCAAAGAAAATTCTGGCCCCGGTTCGAATGATGTCGAGCAATGTCGAATCCCTATCGGTCGGAACACTGCTGCAGCGAAACAGCAACGGCGCACCGGAGACAGTGACGAGGAAGAATTCTTGGACAATACAGGATATGAACTAAGAGAAAACAGTGCGGAGGAAAGGGATTCAGACCTACAGTCAGTGGCACAACCACCTCCCATCATAATTAGAAGACCGGGCCGGCCTTTCAAAAAGAATAAACCACCACCAGGACACTGGAGTTATGGAATTCCAGTTAGCGATGCAACCACTTCCACTTTTGGGTCTGGTACACCTTCCACCGATCAACAATTGAAGACCAGCCCTCCCGTGGCGCATCATTCCGCCTCTAGATTAATGAAGAACTTAAAAGTACCAATTATACTATCTCCTAGCACAGGTCAAGAGTCAAGCGAGCTTCTGAGCGGGCTTACTAGTGCTAAAATTGAGAAATTGCAAAGGAAGTTGCTCGAAAATGACACTGGATTCACTCTTGAGTTCGAGCCGCTGCTTAAGGATGCAAGTGTAGATGTAATCAACTGCGCCTGTGGATTAACAGATGAACATGGTTTCATGATACAGGTAATGGAATGGAACATAAATCTTATGTCATTCTTTTGGTCCTGAAGAACAAACCTATCCAAAATTATTATAGCTGTGCTTTTGGCGTTACGGGTATTTCAATTTTTTTCTTAGTGCGAGTTCTGCCACTGTTGGCAACATGGAAGCTGTCACGGCTTTACTGAAGATTCAGAGATGCCTATTTTTTATGTTTGTGAAACCTGCCGATTTCCATTCCACACGAGAGAATCGCTGAAATATGAATGGAACCAAGAATTCAAGCGGAAAGGTCGCTTGCCGAGGTAAGAAACACAATCTAGTACAGTTCTTAGTTGTTACCATTCCTGAAGCCCTGAAGCTATAATGTAAATATGGCATTTGACAAAGGCTCACACTGGGAATGGAACGCGACGAAGAGCTTGAACACATGATACTGGAATCTTCTGAGCTTCAGGATCGACTTTATCAAATTTTGGATATTATTTACTCCAATCGAGTTAAACTGCATATTGCAAACAAGATGCCGGAGCACCCGAAGATTTATCAATGGGACAAGCCATCAATATCCACTGGTGATGACTTGAAAATGAGGCTGTACAAAAAGGTTTATAAGCCTGTCCTGAGAAGACTACTGTATTATCACGGTCACGATGAAGGATACAAACAACAGTTGATTCAAAAAGTTGAAAGACGATTTAACCCAAACGCTGCTCCAGCTTCATCGTTTCCAGTGGATGAAACTCCACAACCGAGTGAGAGCACCATCACTACAGGTCCCAGCTGCGAAGGTACGGACAACCTCAACATGGCGAAACTAGAAGAGATCACAGGCGAAGAGAATTCATGTTCATCGTCAGTTGAATCCGAAGTGAAGCAAGTTTTGGACCACATTATAACAAAGATTGAGAGCACGATTTCAATCAAGCAAGAGGAGCAAGATCTTGAGCCGCCAAAAGCGGAAACAGCTACACGACCAACAGAACTAAATTTACTTGGTGAAGCTGCAGAAACTTTAGAAAAGGACATCGAATCCGAAAAGAAGGGCCAAACACCATTGGTAGACGACTTGAGCATGCTAGGCAACATTGGAGAACTCACGTCAAAGTCCGATCCTGCAATAGATGATTTGTTATTAAGCATTTTCAACGATCCAGACTTTGAAAAATCTTTTGACGCTCCAATGGCTGCTGGTGCAGATGCTGCGGAAGCATTCACAATCAAGGAATTGATGCCAGCTCCTCCAGTTACAACGTGCGTCATTTTTACTATCCCAGTAATGGCTGGGTCACACTTTTGCTCTAAATTTCTCATTACTGGGTTTTGTTTTTAGACCTGCTATTGTTCCAACTCTTGAACGTATCACACCAGATATGTGTCGAGCAAATCTTCTGAATCACATCGAAGACCAA
The DNA here is from genome assembly GCA_009869945.1 of Mesaphorura yosii. Lineage (NCBI taxonomy): Eukaryota > Metazoa > Arthropoda > Collembola > Poduromorpha > Tullbergiidae > Mesaphorura > Mesaphorura yosii. The sequence goes on from WIXG01000082.1 coordinate 42,226, forward strand.
CAAAATTTGGTAGACCATTGCTTGGAGTTGGTGGAAAATAAGATCAAATGTGAGTTTAATATTTTATGCGTTCTCAATTTGCCTTATGTTGTATGATGCAACATTCATGGAAAATTAACATCTGAAAGTAATTTTGCGAACATTTCTAATTTAGCGATGGAAGAAGCGAGACAGCGAGGAATCCCAACGTCGCACTGGGACAATGTACAGCTTATGCAGCTCCAGGCGGACGTGAGGACACTTTTGTCAGCCTTCGACCTATTGAAAGGCATGCCGGTTTCAAGCAACTCTCAATCCATGTCTAATGGCCAGTCTCCAGGAAATGAGAATGACCCCAACGTGATTCCAGTGTCGCTGCGAGCGATATCAATGTAATTATCTTGTTCAATTTAGTATTTGGAGTACTTGCAGAACCGGACTGGACTAATAAGTCTGTTTAGTTTTCTTTTTTGTTACGCGTGTTGTAAATAAATTGACGTATTCTTACTCAAGAAATCCACGGGACCTGCTTATCATCATTATCAAATAATCTTATTAGTTCGTCCCACGACACACTGGACAGGCAACATAAATGCAGGAAAGGTTAATGTTAAATCGCTAAGGTGGTTGTTACACAAAAGGGTATTAGTATTACAACTTCAGTTGGAAAACAAAGAACTACCAGTAGCAAAGTTGAAGTAGCAAATGTATTAGGACATTAAATGCAATTTATTAATGCATGGAGTTCACCTGAAAGAAGAATGAGATATGATCAACACACCATCAAACAGTGCTTAACTTATAACTTCAACGATTATATCAAGCAACTTACAACGTCGTCGATCTTCAGAATACTTGCAACAGTTTCAGTGGCTAAGCTGATGACAGACAACGTGACCAGCAGTGGCTGCACAACGTTGTCATCCATGATGTTGGCAATTGCTCCCTTCTTCACGTTTAGCCCAGCACTCTTTGATCCCTCTGCATGAAGTTTCCTGAGCTCAGTTACTGTATTTATAGCACTCATTCCAGCGTTCTCCGCCAATGTCAACGGAATCACTTCTAAGGCTTCGGCGAAAGCTCTACATCACGAACAAGAATTCCAATTTAATGAAATCAAGCTTGCTAAATATGAAGAATTGGTGATTTTTTCTCATACTTGTAACAATACGCGTCGACACCCGTCAATGTTAGCGCGTGCTGATTCAGACGGACGGAGAGTTCTACCTCAGGAGCCCCACCTCCAGCGATTACGCCCCTGGAAATAGAAAATGACATTAGTGAGAACGTAAGAAGTGAAACCGAAAATGAAGATGGAAGAAGTCTTACCGCTCCTTGACCAAGCATCTGACAACGCAGAGTGCATCATGGAGAGATCTTTCCGCTTCATTCAAGACCAACTTGTTACTTCCTCGGACCAAAATTGACACAGTTTGACCGGGCTTGCTAATTCCGGAAATGCGAACTAATTTGCTTCCGCTTGTATGGATTTCTTCAGCTAGTTCAGCGGTGCTCAGATTCTCAGCAGTGAAATGGTCCAGACTTGCGATTGGACGGCAGCCCAGAGTTTTGCAGATGAATTCAATGTCCTCGCGTTCAATGTCGTTGATCGTCATAATTTTCAGCTTGTCTAAGAAATGTTGGGCCAAATCGTTCAAAGAATCCCTCAAGATTGACTTTTGGATTAAAAGCACATTGCAACCAGAAGCCTTAATTTGCTTAACGATGTTCAAAATGTAGTTTCTTTCTTCGCGCAACACACGATCCATTTGCGAATAGTCGGAGACTATTATATTCATGTCCATCTGAAATAAAATTCGTCAAATTGTGTCTAAAATCTTTGGTTAGTCATTATAACTTGTATGATGGACATCTCACTAACGTCTGTCTTTGGCGGAGAGATACAAAACTGCACTAGTCCAATCTTAGCCTTCTCAATTCGCTTGGGTCCACTAATAACGTGTCGTTTCAGCAATAAACCTTCAACCAATTCAGTATCCTCAACAGTGCCTCCTAGGACCGTTGTTACTTTGATATCCTGTAGCAATAGTTATGGTGCAATTTGTTCATAAAATATTTTGCCTGAAGTGCTTTGTACCTGAAGGTCAATGCTTTTCGGTGTTTTTGGATCATAGACTCTAAAAACTGCATCCACTGCAATTGGAGCCAACAAGCTGGATTGTTGCGAGACAACTTTCGAATTCAGCGAAGTCGACGCGCATTTGGTTATCGTTTCTTTGTCATTAATATCAACCGGTGTAGATACCTGTTCCAGCAAGTTGTATATTACATTTTGTAACTTCGTTCCTACTAGGGTAAACAGTAAGGTTTTACCAACCTCATTCCTTAAGATCTCAATACATTTAGCTCCAGCTGAACGAAACCCTTCAGCAATTGCTGTCGGATGAAGACCCTTTGTTAGCAATTTTTCAGCGGCTTCCAACAAGCTTCCTGCTAATACCACAACTGATGTCGTGCCGTCGCCAGCCTCCACGTCTTGCGCCTTCGACAGTTCCACAAGCTGGAATTCAAGAATTAATTTTTAATGATCGTATATTATGCATGTTTAACACATTGCAAAACGAAGCAAGTTACTTACCATTTGAGCCGCCGGGTGGATGACATGCATCTCCTTAAGAATGGTTGCGCCGTCATTCGTAATTGTAACTTCACCTTTGGGGTCTTGAATCTGAAAAAGCAAGTGTACGATAAATCAAGTCACGTTCTTGTTATCCTCGTCACTTCATATCTCTGCTCCGGAAGGAATACATATTGGCCTACCATTTTATCCATTCCCCTTGGGCCCAAACTTGTACGAATCGCATCAGCAACGGCTGCAACAAAGAACCGATGGTCATTTCATTTCTCAAAGGCTTATCTGACAGCTCTGAATTAAGACTAATCTATAATCTTACCCTTAGCTGCGATGATGTTACTTGTTCTAATGTCATCAGGCTTTGATTTATCTTTATACGCCCTCACATCATTGCGCTTGGATGCAGCACCGCCAACTTTCGTTGCACCGCCTTTCTCAACCATTTTAAACTCAGAATTAGATTATTGAATGAAGATTACCGACAGAGCAATGCGCAAAAATCAAATCAAGATTAGCAACAATTAGTGAATGCAAAAAAGGAATGAACTTGACTTCAATGCAAAGCTATACCCAAGTGCTAGCAGTAAGAATGTTCACGAACAAAAGCCGATGAGGAATTGCATGCAAAACCCATTTAAACATTAGCAGAGACAGAACTCATCAAGGAATGGACAAGGACTGAGTACCAGAGTGTAGAACGGTGTTCTCGGTTCCACCAAGCGTGAGCAAGAAGGACAACAAAGAGAAGAAGGCGCACACAAAAGCCGGTGGAAGTGGAAGTTGAAGACTGCATTCACCACTTCTCTGCTCGTTGAACAGCGGCAACGGCGGGCAGTAATTTGTGTGCATAATCAACAGCAGTTGATAACCAAGTTAAGAATAACGTACAGATAAAGTAAACCCTTAACCTGCCCATCGCAAGACTGCATGATTTACTGCAATAGGTAAGTCAGATTAGATTGATTCTGGATCTGGAATTTTGAAGACACATGTTGCACGTTACTACGCATTGTTTACTAATTTTCGTACGCAACTCACCCCACCAGACAGATTTAATGTTGTCGATTTATTACATTGCAGTCATACACCTGTACCTTCAAATTGGTCAAAATTGGTATAAGTGATTGAAGTACAAACTTGGGATTTGGGATGCTTCATTAGTGCAAATAAATTGACAACCATCAACCACTGAAACTTGCCCGTGCCACTTAACTTCCTGTGGAAGAGTGGAGGGGGATGAACTTGTGTATTTCTGGTACATCGTTTTCTACATAATTTAATCTATCAATGAGTTTCGTTGACGTGGTGTGGTTATGTGGTTTATGATTAGGGCAGGACCAGGATAGAGTCTGTTCATCTTGTGATATCTGAGGAACATCCGACAATAATTTACCCCTAGAAATGGATCCTTTACCATCAGCGCTCTTTCGTAGAGAAATGGGTTGGCTGTTGCATACACGTAAGTGTCCCACGTTTGCTCCTGACACATGGCTTTTGTAATCCTAAAATGTACAATTTTGTTGCCTAAAGGTCCTTTCGATTATACAAAAGTCATGACATCACTTCATGCGAACCTACAAGACCACATTTCAGTCAAACAAAATGCTAGCGAGCTTGACCACGATCAAATGTACGTCGACGAGATAGATCCAATTTACAACATGGATTTCTGCTCCGAGAGTAACGCCAGTGTAGTGGCTGTGGGCTATGAGTCGGGCGCAGTGTCCTTAATAGATACAAACGCAGATGTTAACAAGAAACTTCGTGCCGGTATAAACCATATCTAAAAACAAAAGGCAGGGTTCACTTACTTGGTCCTAAGAGCTTATGGAATTTTTTAAATTAGTGCATGGGTGTCATGAAAGTGCGATTTTTTCATTGGGTTGGTCACTTCTTAACCCGAATCAGCTGGTAACCGGTTCTGGAGATCAAAACATCAGAGTATGGGATTGCGGAACCAATTTTCGATTATTGCGAGAATTTCGAGGTCACTCTCGCACTGTGAAGAAAGTCGCCTTTCATCCTAGTCAGTCGGGTAGGGATCAAAATACGCTTCAGGAGTGCGGAGGACTGAACATATCGGTCTAATTTCTTAATTGTTTTCGTCGGTAGATACTCTAGCTTCTGCAGGTCGTGACGGAGCAATTCGCATTTGGGATTTAAGGAGTCACAAAGGCAATGCGGAGAATTACATTACCTACGCACATTCTCAGCTGCCAAACAGTAAGTTCCTTCTTCTTAATTCTCTCTACTACTCTCTTCGATCTACAGATTATGGGTCGAGTATCGAGTTGGCAATGTGTAATTACACTTTAATTAGAAAGACTGAAAATAACAATTGACACCGAAGTTCCTGTGACGGATCTCTTGTTTCAAAACGATTATACCTTAATATCGTGTGGTTCTCACGACGGGTAAGTTGAATTCGTAAGTATTTCCTAGTTTTCTTCAAGTTATCAGTACAGTTTTTCTGTTTAGATTCATCAAATTTTGGGATTTGCGAAAAACGTACAAGCAATTGAAGAAGAAGGAGCCTTTCCATACAATTAACTTTCCTTTGAAAGAGCGCGCATGTGTCGGATATTCATCATTATGCCTGGACAAAATGAACAATTTATACGCTGCCACAGCTGCGAAGGAAATTTTCAAATTTAATCTTTCGACAGGCGAACAGAAGCCAAGTAAGTAGCCAATTCTTCTTTTACTTTCATTTGGAGTTCTTAACCTGTAGGTGTTGGCATTCCAGGCTCTGTTTTTGAAAACAACGAAAAAATGGACTTTGACGTGAAAATGAATGTCAGTTCATGTGGACGCTATTTAGGGTCGGGTTCTAGAAGTGCTTTTGCTCATATTTGGGATACGTGGAACGCGTCTTCTACCCAACCCTTCATGTACTTAGAGACAGAAGCAAGTGTGGTATCATTTTCGCCTGCCGATCCACTGAAAGTTGTTACTGGCGGTGATGATGGGCGGGTGATAATTTGGAATGCGGATGTAGAAAGGTTGCATCAGAGGAAGAACACTTTATGCGACAAATACAAGCCTGTAACAAGTTCAATAGCTCGGCCAAATTACTTGCAAATGACTGACAGTATCCCTACACATCCGCGATACAGGAAAAAGGAATCAGGAAGACTGTTGCCTGCATTTGATTTGTCTTCCTTACTTACGGATTTGCCCAATGCAGTGATTGATGGAAATTATAGCAATACAAGACTTGTTGCAAGAAGTATTCACACACCGAAGCGTCGTTCGTCCATCCTTGCAATGATTCAATCGTCTCCAAGATCTCCGAGGTCTCCAACGTCAAATTCCACATCACAAAATGTCAAGCGATCATCGCCCATCTCATCCAAATCGACAACCACACCTAAAGCTAAGAGGAGAAAATCTACCCAGTCAGATTCGCCTTCTATGCAACCGAAGATTATCTCATTCCTGCAACCATTCAGCCAAACCGTTCTTTGAAGATCCTTGAAATTGTCCAAATTACGCTTCAGTTTTGTCCCATTCAGTTCCATTGGTTTAAGTACTTAAGTTTACTTTTCAGTGTTTTAGTCCTATGCTCTTTTCAAATTGTTACTTTGTATTAATGTTTTATGTTCAGATATTCAGTTCTTTTTGTAAATGCATATAGAACCCAGAATCGAGAATGATTTGAATCGAATGCCTGAAATATTCTATTCTGATTACAGAACTTCCTTGTGTTTGTGTTCAGAAACATTTTTGGAGCAACCTCATGTCGCTGATGGTTTAGGATAAGATGCCTGAGTGATATTATTGCTAATTCTCATAATATGTTAATAAGCATGAGGAATTTTAACCCTTCGAACTTTTAAGACTGTACGCTCTAATTACATTTTATTAATGCTTGCTTATTGTTATACTGTAAACGAAATGCAAAACAATAAATCAAACTGCCAGTTCAGTTTTAAAGCAAACTGCTATTCGGGTGAAGATTTCGAAGTCTCAACATTTTAACTTGAAAGGTTCATACAAGTGTTCGTGGCTTCATCTCACCTCGCATGAGTTCCTGTGTGCTTTGTCGGGACGAAAATCAAATTCAAATTGCGAAATACTGGTCATTTGTCTGAATTTCTTTCGCAACCTTCTGAATTCTGGCCAGAGATCAAGAACTTTGGTCAACGTGGTTCACCATCGCCTTTCGCCTTCTGTCCAGTGCAGCGTGAAAGCAAGACTGATAAAGTCAAGGTACAGTTACTGCCGCCGTTACAAAAATTTTATTTCTGTAGAAAGATAGAATAAGGTTAACAGATTTATTTAATTTAACCCAGTACAGTTCCAACGTGACATGAAGTATGGAGTCTGAATTGGAAAAGTTCCGGCAGAGGAAACGTGTGGAAAAACACAAGCGGCAGGTGATCGAGAACATTCGCAACGGATGGTCACGAGTGACGGGCAGTATTACTAGAGCACTGCTCCCGGAGAATGAAGACTCCTCTAGCGATGATGACTTAGATCCGAACAGTGTTGAAACTGATAGGCAGCATAAGAATTTGAGAATTACAAAAAGGGCTGGGTCCGAGTCGAAGCCAAAGAAGTGCGCAAGTTCTTCTAACAGCGTTAACACCGAGGCACTGGATGAAGGAACTTCGGCCAAACCTTCTGAGTCAAATACGTTGGCATATTTCGTGCTCGCCTGCAAAATTCTAATTTGGATATGCTTGTTCATGGGATTTCTGAAACTGGAACTTGGTGCAATTTTTGTCATCGTATCAATATTTTGGTTGATGTGGACAAACACTTCTACGCGCAAAAAGAAGCATGACCGTGATGCTGGTCCTAGTGCGTACTCAGTGTTCAATCCAAATTGTGAGTCGATCGACGGAACATTAAAGGCTGAACAGCTGGAGAAACAACTGCTCTTTAGAGAAACGAAGTGAGATTTCAAATTAACATTGCAAGACAAGACATTGTGTATTCTATGATGCTGTGATAATTTTCATAATTTTTGAACTGATGAAATAAAACGACCTTCGTGAAGTCAAGGTTTTCAAAATAATCCAAAATGGCCACTGATGGATTCAATTTCAAAAGTAGGATTTTAATCATTTACAAGAACATGTACACATAAATAAATTCAAGCTCATAAACTTTATTCGAGTTCAACTCATAATAGAATTTGTTGAAATGCTTTCAAGCTCTGAATTCGATCACAATATCAAGCACCTCAACATTTCCTTTCAGGTTCAGTTTTTGGATTTACGTCTTAGCACCGGACTCTCTTCTAACACTGTAAGCGCCGAAGGATTCTTGCTTTGAGGTTTACTAGATTTTTGGCATGTGTGTATAATGGGACTACAACTACTCGACTCGTTATTGTTTTTGTTCCCTTTGCAATCAGCACTTTCAAAATGCTCTTGAATTAGGTTAAACATGTCCGTGTCGTTCTCCGGAGGACATGGTGTGCTTGGAGTTGAAACCACCTCCAGAATGGGCTTGATACTCGAGACATTCGGCGAGGTTTGGCTGCCTTTTAGAGAGCTAATTACTGACGAGTAGGCAGATGAAGACGGGGTGTCTTTTTCAGAAGAACACGCACTGTCCGCACGAGTTAACATTGCGGATCTGGAGTGATGCTCTTTCGGCTCTTCCAGAGAAGGTGTTTTTCGAAAACTGCTATTAGCAGAAGTACTAATATGATGAACACCTGTTCCCTGGTCTAAACTAAATTGGCGTCGCAGACCACGAGAAGCAGGTCTACCATTCAAGAGCTGGTGTGCAACCTGCGTATTAAAACGTGTCGCATTTCATTATAGCAGGTAGACTCTCTCTATAATCCATCTGAATGTTCGATTGTTCGTACCTGCTCTGCTGGAGAAAGACCGCGAACGTTGTCTCCGCTGAATAACCCATATTTCGGCTTTGCACCGTACCTTGGTGGCACTGAGCCCGTTACAGCCGTACTTGGCACTTCCAGTTCATCGTTCACACTTGCACATCGCACAATGGAATCGGGCATGACGCCCGTTCTTCCGTACATGATTAATTTTTCATCCAACCTGTTACGGAAATAAATCAGAAATGGTATCTATTGAAGTCACACAACAAAAGTCTCTTGAATAGGAATGCGACTTTCACTTACATCACGCTTTCACTGTGCACGAAGAAGGCAAAGTGAATTGAGAGGAGAAATACACACAATGGATAAAAAGTCGAGTCAAAGAAAGTAGAATTTAATGATTTCGCGAAACTTACTTTGGGCCCGGTGGTACTGGAAGCTCTCTGTCGAATCCCTCTTTTCCCAGCAGCCAGAATGTTGGCATCTGTCCTTTCCCTTTGATGTCTGTCATTCCCCTGAATAAACGAACGAACAGAAGTGAGGCAGAACTGGAAGCCATCATTAAGCTCCGCATCACGGACAGAGGACGACGAGAACGCACCTGTACTGAATTGTGTAACCACCAATTGCTTCTAATTTGGCTTTCGTCTCGCCTGAAATGTGGATGCGCCATGCTGAACCTGAGGTATAATTAAATTTACCAAACTCAACAACCTAACTGTGTTTCTGTTTTTCACACTGATTACGACGCGTTTGAACTTCACATTTAACAAAGTCAAAGTCGAACCTGTGGATTCCATTCGTGAGGCTGTATTGACCGTATCCCCAAAAAGACAGTATCTAGGCATTGTTAGTCCTACTACGCCGGCACAACAAGGACCTAAGCACAATCAAGCTAATTTGATTATTGCAGCAACTTGTCGAAGTTTAGAGAATTGTGAAAATTAACCTGTATGAAGCCCAATCCGCAGTCTCAACGGCGTGTACGGCAAGTGCCGTATAACAAATTTTCCACTTTGATACTAAAGCAAAACATACATTCCGTTTTATCGGTTGCTTCAAACGAAGCGAATTATGAACCTACAAGAAGGTCGAGTGCCATTGTCGCAATTTGGTCTGCATGATCCACCGACCAAAGAGGCGCCCCGCCGACGACCATGTACGCATCCCCAATTGTCTCAACCTGATATAGAGAACATGAGAACTTGTATGAGCGCGCATTTCTCAACCTACGTGGACGAGACCTTGACAATCTTCTACCTTGTAAACGTTGTAATCGTTGATTGTTGCGTCGAAACATGTGTACAAGTCATTCAGTAAGTCAACCACTTCGAACGGAGTGGAGTACGCGGAAATTGTTGTAAATCCAACGATGTCCGAGAAGTAAATCTGGAAATACAGCGAGGAAGAGTAATTGTAAAACTGAAGTCTATAAAAGTTGTGGTCATGGCCTCGTACCGTAACTTCTGAGAATTCTTCGGGATCCACTGGAAGTCCAAACTTGAGCTTCTCGGCCACAGTACTAGAAAGTAATCCGAAATATGGTTTTGTGGTATTCTCTATTCCCAGTCCCAGCATAGACATTACGCGTGGAAATGTGTTAACTTTTATGGTACCTCGGAAGCATCCGATTTAGCAGTTGTTCAGTCTTCTTCTTCTCTAAATCAAGTTGCTCCGTCCTCTCGCGAATAAGTTCCTCCAAATTATTGCTGTACTTTTCTAGCATTTGAAACATGGTGTCTACAATGTTGGCTTTCCTACATTGCGGGAAAGAAAAACGTACGATAAATCTCTTTCATTGGCAACTACTACAAATCAAACCAAATGTACATCCAGCTAAATGCATGTGGTTACCTGCCGTGATTCAGAGTCTTGAACAAGTCATGAATCATGTTGAAGTCAGGTCTCATGTCCGGCGATTCGGCCCAGCACTGCCTCATAATGTTAATTGCTTCAGGCGGTGCGACACCCTTGCTCACTGATGGTCGGATCAATGGCGGTGGTCGCTTTACTTTCTCCAGGATTTCTGCGTGAAAGAGTGAGAGCCTTGTTTACATTTGTGATGACATCATTTCGCCTACATCTAGCAAGGTTGTAGTACGACGCGAGACAGGAGTTTAACTGAGCTAGTCTCTCGTTCCGATTCTTTTCGTTGATGGGTTCACAAATCTTTCTTCTTTATATAGTTAACAATTGGATGAATGGCGAGGTATTCTCACTCTTCTTGCTGGAACGTGCTAAGTAAAAGGCAATTTTGCTCTTACCTTCCGGACTCAACGCCAGCATGCAGTAAGGTTCGCCCCGGACAAGGACTTCTTGCACAATAATAGCAAAACTGTACACGTCGCCTGACTGCGTTCCGAATTTTTTACAATTTTCTTCACGAATGAGTTCCGGAGCCCTCCAAAGCAGGTCTGTAACAATTTCAAAGGAGAAATGAATGATGAGAGAATTGAAACAAGATTTCCCAAAAGCTTTATTTTTTCAACTTTTTCTTTATTGTACATATCCAAGAGCAGAGAAAATTGAACAAAAGCAAGGCCAAAGTTTGCTTCTGCCCTTCCAGTAACTGCTCATTCACATATTATTTTGTATGTATTACGTGGACCGTGAGAAGAAAGAGAGTTTTAAGTTGTTATTTTTACCTTTGGCCGATTTTTCTTCTGTTTGTAATCCCTGGGCTTCGTAGAAGGACGCTAAACCGTAGTCCGTAATTTTTAGAACCCATCTTGCATCCACGACACAATTGTGCGAGCTCAAGTTCCCATGAACTCGTACCAGACTCATGTGGAGGTACCGCATTCCCTGTGAGAGCACGAATGGAGGTGATTACGAGAAGCAGCGAAGTGAAAGTGCTAAACCCAAGTTCATGAGAAAGACTTGCGACATAAGCTGTGCGTTTATGTGGAGTGTGAAGTAAAAGGGCTGAGAAAACTTTGTAGCCAACTCCGATTTAAGCTCATTTACTTAAATCTGGCTTTCGCTTCACCGAAACTACTTTTTAAAAGACTGAAAGAGTGCCTTTCGTGATAGGAAGAGCGCAATTCCCATCCATTGACTGGAAAGTGACTTAAGCGCAGCACAGCGTTTCCTAATTCGGTCTTTCGAAACCTAAATGCGTGCTTTCGTACGACGAAATTACATTTGACGTCTAAAAGATTACAGGTCTTGTGGACTCGAGACCTGCCATACGAGAGAGAAGAAGTACTGGCCCACTGGCTTTCTATTTAGCCTTTTTCATGCGTCGCTTTGCTTTCAATTAGAATTTCAGATTTTTAATTAAATGTGCATCTGCCACAAGTCAGTCAAAGTCGAGTCAGTAATCCTTCGCACTTCACTCTGGGCTTAACAAATAATTTCTACTAAATGACGCAAGGAGGACGAGAATCGCGGTTTGACATGACATGAATTAGCGAAATTGTACATTGACATCACATACATAGCTGTTCGCTTGAGTGCTAGTTTCAAACTATTTTCGGTTCGCCGCATTTGTCCGATTTCTGCTCCTCTCTGCGCCGCTGTACGTAAACTACAAATTAGAGTTTGTGGTTGAGAGCGAATGTGGGATGAATTCAAATCCCACGTAGCAATAAAATGTGTCCTCTTTTCCGAAAGTGGGGTTCAGGATTGAAAATCAGAGGTTAAACCAATTACATTTGCACTTAGTCCGGCCCCGGGTGAAAGCTGTACAATTTCGCCTTCTTTTTCCCGAAAAGTTCATTCTCTGCGCACGACAGAGATTCAGAACTCGGAAAATTCGTGCCTTTGCTATTGCTTTTGCTGTGCCGCAGAGAGAGAATTCATTGAACAGTGAACAGGTCATGTCAAGTGGAAATTAAATGAAATGAGTTTTCGATGTAATTTTCTCTCCCCGCGCATTTACTTGTATGGAAAAACTTTCACCCACTGCCAGAGTTCGTGTTCAATGGTTAACTTTTCATTGGAACAATTACAAGGTCTCAAATGAAATTAGTAGAATTGAAATTGGAAATACTTCATTGTATTCAATTGAAAGCATGTCGAGCAGAAACTGAATTGTCTACGCACCTATGCGCGAGCACTATAGAACCTTTTCAAATGATTTGACACCTTTTGTTTTATATGGTTGTTCAAGTAAGAGCAACGTAATTATCAAACACTTGCAATCTTGCTACGTGTTATTGTGATGTTTCTCTTGCCTCGACTTTTGAGAATTGAGAATCCGTACTTTGCGTACCACAAAACCTCACTAGCCGATCATTGCATAAGATCTCGAATCGTATAAACAAATCCAAGGCATCTGGTATCGTCGAGCCAAACAAGCCAGTGACCGTCTACTAAATTTTGCGAGGTATGAATTTTTTCGGTTGGTTAACCCGTAAACGAATTTACAGAAATATCGTCTCGATTTTCTCTGGCTAGAGGCATGCTAAGAAATTATCTCTCTGGCTTTCACCCAATTTCTGAGGGAAAGTACTTGAGATGGGAATTTCACGCTTCAGAAACACAATTCATCTCTCAATGAATCTGACATAGTAATTTCCAAATTAAAAATGAACCGGCTCACACGGCTCTTACATGCATCAAGCATAGATGAGATTGAGAAAGAAAGTCGAATTCTCAGACCGCATAATAAAAGTGTCAGAAAGGTAATGAAATATTATGCCGGTCTCATTAAATTATTCGCTTAAGCCATGCAGCGCAGTGCGGGCTATGGCGTAGATTTATTAGTCAAGGAAAAGAAATGAGGAGGTTGAAATTTACGCCTAGTACGTTTCTTACCCGAACGAGGTCCGTGAGCAGAGAAAGTTTAAAAGCCCAGTCTAATTTAATATCCGTGTGCTGAATGATGTCATAGAGTGAACCACGACTGCAGTATTCCCAAACTAATGACGGTATTCCTTGCGTAAGACAGCCCAGCATCGCGTTCACGTTCTCGTGTCGTAATCCGTGGAGCTAGATAACATAAAATATAGTTTATGTGGCACAGGGTCCTGACTCAATTCATTGCAATTGCAAGAATCTAATAACAGCGCCATTAATAAGCTGCTTTTCTTAAATTATGTTCCTCCTCAATTGCAGAAGAGTTGCAATCGCAGGGTCAACATAAAATTTAATATACCGTAACCTTCGAATCTCTCGCGGAGTTCAGAGCCATAATTTTTATTATTAAGACGGAGCTCAATCTTTCATGCGTGCGTCTGCTGCGTTAAGGGAGAAATGACTTTATCAACCTGTTAATAATCATGTCAGAGATTTATGAAGGAAAGTCATTTTATTACTTGCGTCAGTAACTTATTGCCGTGATGAATGGATAGAAATGCTTACCGTTTCTAGTACACCCATGGCTTTTGTTTTGATTTGCAGTGACTCCGCGTTGATGTCCAGTCGTCTTAGATGGACTAAGTCACCCTGCACAAACAAGTAGGTAAGTAATAAAAGGCATAATAACGAAGAATAAAGAGATAAAATTAAATTCTATTGCCACTTTTGCCGCATGCAGAGCAGTGCCTTCGCATCCTTTATTAATATCAGGTGGAGACCTTGGTCAAGAAATTACTTACGGCGTATCTTGAAACAAAATAGCTGCGGCCTTACCTTGTATCTAGCACGATATTCCCCGGCGATGATAATTTGATCTGCGGTCATATTTGTGCTCGAACTCTTTCTCAGGGTCCCATAAGATCCTTTGAGGAGATCCGGTTTCTCATCTTCCCCAGAATGACCATCCCGCGTGATGTTGGGGAACTGTGGCAGCCGTGACGGAGGTGGGGCGGTGAGAGCTCCGCCAGCATTCTTTAAAATTCAGAGTTTGACTTAAGTAAAGAAGTTGAACTCGAGTATGAAACGCATTTCTGCGTTGAAAAGGAATCACTGTTCATGTTAAATTATGCAAGCCTTTCTTCAACCTGGCCTGACAAGGACTTTGCATGATTAATTATTGTTTGCTCGAATAATTCTGAACTTTATTGGTGCCATCAACATACGATATAAGCTGATATAAATCACTCAATATTTACAAGTCTACAAGTTATGAGTAAGCTTGATTGCCTCCAAGAGTAAACAGTAACTCTTTTGATGACAGGCATTACGGTAGTTGACTATACCCGCCATGTTGACTTTCGCTTAGGCAAAGGAAAAGGCCAGAATTTTACCTGCTCATTCAACAGCTCATCCTCTTGCGTGGGATTGTTCGGAACCACAGGGGGTCCGAATATTATGTCTTGTGATGTGAGAATAATCTTGTATGGTCCTTGAACTCGTTGTCGCCTACTCAGTTTTCGATGCGAAGATTGGAAAGACTTCTGACGGGACAGATTTCTGCAATCGGAATTGAAAATGTAAAATTCTCAACTACCACTGAGCCACTTCAGCGATTGCACGGCTTCACAATTTAAATTCTTACCGGAAGTAAATGGAAATGAATATGGTTGATATAATAATTAGCGTTGTGACTCCAGTCCCAAGCAAAATATGAACCCAGCCCAGTAAATCTTCCGGAGGTGTTCCATCAGCTCGTTCTGTGGAATTCATGAATAAATTGGGACCTCAACTGTCGGGTGGGAGCTTTCGTCGGTTTGTGTAGACAAATTGTTTGCAAATAATTTGCATAAACAAAGTCAGGATTCATTAGCGAACGACAAAGACAGCTTCTGACAATGAAAAGCATCAATGAATATGAATCCCTCTCTGGGAGAAAACTTTTCCTTTCCGCACCTCTCAAGATAACGAGCGACTAGTGAAGAAGGGAGTGAAAGCGAGCGACGGCAAGAAATTAGTTTAAAACAATTACGCTGAGTAATAAATTATTCATAATGGAGTATAACGACGTGGAACCAGTCATCGTAGGATCATTTGTGATTAATTGCTAGGTCGTTGCTGCTCTCGAAACGATCTGCCACTGTTCATTTGCATATTGCTTACATGTCCTTCTGTCGCTGTTCTAATTGTCTAGTCCTAAGATCAAAAATGACCAAGCCCAAAAGGTTCAGGCTCAGCTCTCTTTGTAAAATTAGAAGAATAAATTAAAAGTCTGCCTCCATTTCGCCTTTATACTACAATTTTCACTTTCACTTTTAATTAAAGTCATAATTCTCTGGCATAACACTCTTTTGCATTTTTACTTTCTATGCAACATAAGGTTTCGGTTTCTTCATTTTCTTCGAGAATGGGAAAAGTTTTTGTTCATGGGTTTCTCAACGGAGGACAGAATTAAGTTGCGCTTGATGGGTGATTAAAGTAGACTAATGTCAACGTTTCATGCTTTCACTTGCAAGTTCTATCACACATTGAATGGCATATTTTTGCAACCTCAATCAGGGCCTTTAGGGAACGACATGTTACGCGGATGATTACTTGATTAAAATATTCACGCTCTCAGAAAGGCCATGGATCCTATTTTTGCTTGACCTCGTTTCTAATAACCAACAAAGATCTGAGAATAGATTCTGGCCTAGATTTTGGTAATTGAAGTTCATGCGTACGGTTTCACCTGTAACACTTTAATTAAAAGGGAGTGTAGATCCTTATGACTTTTCTTCCTTTGTTCAATATGGTTCAATTTCTTAAGACTGCCTCGAAAGTCGAAAGTGACAAATGAAACTTTTCCCGCCTTTTCAACATAATTTGGAGAAATTCGTGTGTGCTGGGCAGCGCAGTCCGTGGACTATTAAAAATTCTTTCGAAAAGGAAGCATGCAGGGTTTACACAACTGTCCAAATAGTTAAAGCGCACTTACCATTATTTTTATGAGACCGGTTCATGTAGAAGATATCACGCTCCTTTGGACTTTTATTGCTGCTTTGTACTGCCGGTGGTAGTTTATTATCTTCATTGGATAAGTTTACGATCGTGTGCCATCTGCAAGTCCAATGAAAACACACAAAGTGTTTTTAAACGTCGGAACTGCAAGTTTCATCGTCACAAGTGGAGCGGAGCACCAGCACGGATTAAAAGGGTAAATCAAAAGCGCAAGAAGCGAATTAGACTTTCCTGGCTACTCGTAGGCAATTATTGTAACACCCGTGCTTGGTGCTAGTGCTAGAGTCGGAAATTTTCACTTGCAATATTTTCACAACTTTACAAGGCACTTAAGTTTTTATGATTGTGTAAGAGCTCGTAATTAATTACCTTCCATTTTCGTAATGAACCACGGAAAAGTAGAATGTTTGGAGCTTAGAACTAAAATGATGTCCATGCGTTGAATGTGATAGCGTGGATGGTGGCGCGCGATGCTGTGCAGTCGTGGTCTCGCGCTGTTGTTTCTGCGATGGTTGGCCATTCCGATCTGACAATTCAAGCCCGACTTTGACACTTTTCAGTATCATTTGCGCAAGCAGCTTTTCCTGTAGACAGACGGCACGTTGTTAAACATTCAACGGACGGGAAGTTGTTTACTTAAGCAAACTAATTAAAATCAGCATGTTGCAGATCAAATGGGTCCTGTGTAACATGTGCAGTGATGCTACGCAGCAAATGTCCATCTGCAAGTCAATTAGCAATGTGACAACTTACCAACAATTTGCTCACTGTTTTTGTTGACTCTCCGTGTTGACCTTCAACAGAGCCACTCATGTCAGCGTCAACGGTGACTGGACTTGGATATGGAAATGGATGCAAATCCGTTACAAGCGCCAGAACGGAAAGATCAGGGTGCAGTACTTCGATTGGTAATGGCCACTCGGGTAATAATATGAATGGAAGTTGCTCTCCGTCTCTTCTGGATTTACTAAACTTGTGTTTAAGCTGACTGAAGCCAGATGCGGATGACTTTCTCCCAACCAGATTGTCCCGAGTGAGTGAAAGTCCAGTGTGGTACGACATACACACGAATACACCTACGAGAGAATGTCCCAAATAATTAGAGCTACACTAAGCATTCAAGCGTATGCTCACTTAAATACGACAAAGAATTCATGTCATACTTCCCTTTCTAAATTTGCAATAGTTTCAATGAGACAGAGACAGTGACATAGTAGCTTAACCAAAAATCGAATTTCCAAACAACCTGGCAAACTGCAAAATTCTATGTTTTATGCCTCTACTGATTAGCGCGAATATGCTTCGAATGCTGTGATAAGGATAGAAAAAAATGGGCCATGTAGAGTTTGCTGAGCGAGTCCGTGGGCACCGCTTGGTGGAGTTCTGAACGTTCATCCAGATTGCACACGGGTAAGTCAATTGTCACAGGGCTCACGCTTACAAATGTCGCATCATTACCGTCACAGGAAAGAGTAAGAAAAATAGACTGCAGCAATTGACATGAAAGAGTGACATTCACAACGACAAAGTCAGAGTCATTGTTGTCTCTTGATTGGGAGACGTGACACGGTTTCTCAATTCGCCATGAGTTCACTTAAGCTTTGACAGAAATGAAGAATACACTAAACAACTATGCGCCCTGAAGCTAGAACTGGAACAACATGTACATTTCAAACACGCTTAAAAATGAATTTATCATTAACTTGACGTCAGAGGGACATCGGTATTACATTCGGAGCAAAAAACGTGAGATAAACGGAACAGCACTAATGCACGGTGGAATGGAACTATCCGGGGACAAAATTTGAAAAATGATGTGTGCATGAACTTAATTTCCTGCTTGTATCGTGCCCAATGTCGATCACACAAAACAAAACTGGTTTCTTAAGCGCATTGCTGTTTCCTGAATGCGAGTGTGAATGCAAAATCAATCAAAAGTTCAATCAGAGAATTGTTTACATGAAGATGAAGCAAAAGCCCCTTAGGATTCCAGTGTTTGAGAAAATATTTGATTCCGTTTCGAAAATAAATTTACATCAAGATAATGCAAAGAGATTTTAAGTGGGAAGACGCTTCGTGTCTTATCTCACGTTTCCCATTATTATTAAAATTTTGCAAGCGCAGATCACAGACTAGATTGAATGAACAACTCGTAGCTGAGCAGCCCTCATCGCAGAAATGCGAACCGCAGCGTTGCCACTGAAAAGGAAAAGTTGCACACTTCTTAGAAATGCGAGAAAGTTGCTCTTTTGTCCAAGTCTTGAGTAGAAACAATAGAATTTGTTTAGAGAAACACAGCGAAAACGCAATATTATTTCGAGAGCCTTCTTCAAACATCAAACAGAGTCGCGTTTATCAAGTCTAAAGTGAGATAAAGCGTTTGTTTATGAAAAATTGTTGACAAGTTTGTGCAGGTATTAAATTCCAATTCCGATCTTGTATTCATTTGTACTACTCACAATAGTAATATCGACTTCAGCGAGTCTTCGGTCGTGACTGTCGCGTTTTCCTTTTCCTGACAAGCATTCGCATCGCCTGATATTCAAAGCAAACTGCAACCTTTCTCTTTAACATGCTGCTGCCTTGTGCCTTTATTATAAGGATTGAACTTGAAACGGTGCAGAACACATTTGATTCAATCTTGGTAGGCATTTGCTGAACTTACTGTCGGCATTGCTGAGAATGGAGTCCTGCGTGGATGAGAGTCGAAGCTTGTTGAAATCTTCGTAATTTCCCAGTAAGGTCACGGTGGCCTTATTCATGTTTAGACCACCATCATTGTTTTTGTCCGCATTACGTGGGTCCTCTTCATTCTCAGCGTCATCGTGATACTGATACTGCTGGCGCAGTGAAGTTCCAACTTCATCACAGAAAGAACTTGTGTCTGTGAAAGGACAAAAGCAATACACTGTGGAATCATCATGAGTTACTAAGCGCCAAGCGCCGACCGAGAAGCCTGCAAACAGTGAACGCGAGGGCACGAGGGCAGGATTCTGGTTGTGCTTTTGCTTTCCGTGTCTGCTTCCTGCCCGTTAAAATACAGAATTCGAAAGAAGAATAGGAAATTTAAAGCAAAACTTTTCCAAGGTTTATCTTTCATGGCGCACGTAAAGTTGTTCTTCGCTTACGCAGAAATTGTAGGACAATAAATCTCGAGAAAAACGGAGAGATATTTTACGTGTTTCTTTAGGACAGACGCATTCGGTAGAAATTTTGCATTTTGTTCATTGCGTTGCAGAGAGAGAGATACACAGCTATCAAATTATGCTACAGTAGAGTTCCAAATATTCCCGTTTCAGTTTCTGTTAATTGAAGGGAATGATGGAGATAAAGCAGCACAAGCAAAGAGCGAGACAGAAAAAGTTTACAATGCAATTGGGAGTTGTGCGATACCGTGGCAGTAAAACACACCCTGCCGCTTGTACCAGTGAGCCAACGTTTCTTGCAAGTAATAAATCTCTAAACGAAGGCCGTACAATAAAATGTAAAATATATTTGTGAAACACCGTGCGTACCTGATCTGGATTTGGCGAGTACAATGTGATTCCAATCAAAGTGGTTAATGAGTCTCTGAACAGCAATCACAACTTCAGAAACCGCAGGCTTGAATGAAATGATTCCAGGACCCTGAAATGGCCAATGAAAAATGGAGCATCAATTAATTTATCACTTTTAACTTTGGCTGGGGCTGGAATAACACGTCTAGCGTCGTGATGACCTTGTCTTTTATCACGCCTCAAACGAAGAGATCTGCTCTAATTCAATCTATTCAACTTCTCATCACGCTTATAATTTGACTCCATTTAACAATCGTTACAGTTGACTGATATAGTTGACTGTCACGAGATGTTGGCTATGTCAATTTGAACATGTGCGAATTAAACGAAAGGTTGAACAAAGAATCCAACGCTGCAAAGTTTAGCGATTTCAATTAAGATAACTCCATTACCCGTTAACTCTTTCTCAAGCATCAGGCACACTTTAATTGCTGCAAGATAAATTACCTTGGCACATGTCCATGAAATGAAGTGCTTCTGTCTCAAGTGGGTAAAAGCTCCAGCTGAAGGGCATAACTGCGGCTGCAATGAAGCTATTATTTGACCAGGCGGGTCCGCATTTGCCGTTGATATAAACTGGAGGAGTCCTTGACTTCCGTCACAGATTTCTAAATAAAGACAATAGGTTTAAGTTTAACCTTTCGCGAAAAACGATAGGTAAAATTGCGACACCCGCTTGGTTAATGGAGTGTGGAGGTCTCACGTGCTAATATTGATTTCGGACAACGAGATATTGGCTCATGAATGATAAACCAGGTCAATGGTTCATGAACCTCAAAATAGAATGGGTGTAACGGCATCATGAACCTCAAATAAATGCATATTGGCTTTGAGAAATGCACATCGACAATAGATACAAAATAATATCCCTCATAGACATGTTCCAATATTCAAACAAACGCAGGATCATGCCATCGTTATTTTCGTTATTGAGGTTGTCGTGATTCACAAAGAGATTGATTTGGGAATTTAGTCTGATCTATTTTGATACGTAACACGATAGATTCACGACTGCAGTTCAGCGCTTGCATGCAATTGTATAATCTTTCAAATATTTTACTTATTTATTTAGGACAGTTATGGGCCATCATGTTTCTCATTCAAAACATTAACGGACGCATTCATCCGACCTTGCTTCCCAACAAACACACAGGTTTGACATTTTATGGGCACACGAGAAGTGAACAGAGCGTCAGCAATTCAGGTACTAACATTTTCAGCTGAAATCGAGAATTTAATGGTGAAATAATCATATAAAAAGTTGAGCTTATCGAAATATCAGGGAACAGTCGGTGTCAGCCCGTTAGTGCCGTTACCCTTGAATAACGTGCGCAAGAGATAAAAATCTATGGCACAATTTTTATTAATGAGCATAAACTTTCCCGTGAACAGACAGTGAAAGCATGAATAAGTTACTCTCAAACGCACATAACGCTCACAAAGGGACACGTGGACATGTCGTGGTCGTGAGACTACTACACTCAGTGTCCGGACTGGAAAGGGAATTTGCGAACTGGTCCCATTGCGTCGTTTTTGTAATAGAAGCAAACACAAAACAGAAATTCCACTGTTCAGGATGCTCAATGTCTGGTGCCTTACCTTCAGGGCCCAAGATGCTCAGTTTAACTCTCTCCTGCAGAACTTGGCTTTGCGTACGCTGTTCTTCGGCCAGCGCGTGGTGCAGTCCCGAGTGCACAATATCATGTATCCAGCTCAAGTTGACATTAATTGGTTCTGGTAATGTGCAAAGTTCCGGAATAATCACATTATAATCTGATCTGGTGAGAGTGCACCATTGGCACATGATTATCACAAATAAAAGCTTTCTTGTCCAGTTGTGTCTGGCTGATCTGGTCACAGTGTGCGATTTTCCATTTTTGCCGGAGTCACGGAGCGCAAGTTGATAGCCAGGGTCGGTCATTCTGTTCAGGGTTCTGGACAAAGGTACCAGTACCAAAAGCGCTATACGTTTCCGGATTTCATAACTGCAATAGCTCGTGTCGCTTCATCTCGAAGCAATGCTGGTGGTTTTGATTAATTATGCAACGAATTCTGAACAGCACAATGAGGATAGTCACCAATATCTTTGCATGGCTTCGATTGTTCCATTCTTGCGAGTAATTCTGTGAAAGCAGAAACGACACGATCAGTTGATTTGTCAATTTCAGTCAGATAAAATTTTGTCGAAAAATTTTCATCCTTCTCATTCTTCTGAAACGACGCTGAATATTTTTCGTGTTTCAAATAAAATGCTTGAAGGACACAAGTAATATTCCAGCTTAAGCCTAGGCTTTTACGCTATGCTGTGAATTTTGGTTAAGGATGCGATATTTCGTAGAAAGTCGGGAAATCCATCATGTTTTCCCTCGCATCAGATCGCTCACTACTTTAGGTACAATTACCCCCAGGTTGTGCAACCTTTCTAAGGAGAACAAAGATTAAACATGTCCGGATTGAAATATTAATGCACCGTACGCGACTCAGAATCGCCAGATTGCACTTGTACCCAAATTGATTTGGGGTTGAGTTGATAGCAGGACGAATAAGGTTTTAGGCGTGCATGAGCTGCTTGAGCCAATTCCTTTTGGCGACCTTGCACAGTAGTAATCTTGGAAGGAGTTTTTGTCAGAAATCCAAAGGATTTTTTGCTTTCATCTTCATGCTCGGAGAAAGTACTCGAAGAGGAAAGCCGTGAGTCAGTTGTGCATGTATTCCCAGTATTAAGAGCATAATAATATTCATTCCCGTTTTCTTGAGCCTGGGAGATATTAAATAAAGCCGAGTCAACAAGTCAAAGGTTTTAATATTTTATCAACCTTCATCTCCATCCGCATCATACACGTGAACCTGTATGATTTCCCGCATGTGGTCTTACTACGAGCGGTACGAAGAAACCAAAGTTATTACACGCTTGACAGTGAGATGTGAATTTCTTTTTTACCCAGGAAGGAAATCAGGATCAACGTAATAACTACAACTACATGGTTGCACCGGCTTGAGGTAAGACTCCGTCCGACGGTGAAAGCAACTTCGTACAACGTGGAAGGAGTAAAAACAAGCGGATGTTCACAGCTTATCACTTCTGATCTGGAAAGCAATTTTGGCTAGCGGGAAGGGAAGATGTCCTGGAACTTTATTGTAATACATTACACAATGTTTCTTTTTTAATAGAACTGTCCTGCCTTTATTGCTTCTTGTGTTCCTTTATTCAAGGTGTGGACCTTGAAACCTCTGACGCCATAATTCTAATTCTGTATTAGTGCGAAGAAAGCTCTTTCAGCAATTGCAACAGCCATTGGCCCGCGACAATGTACAATGTAATCTCGGCCGGCCATACCCTTTCAAAACTGGAGGCAATTTCGTTGAGTTCTTCGTAATACCCTAATGACTATTATTTCAGCCCACAAAAATACTGCAATCGCGTAAAAAGATACTTCCATTGAATCGAAGTACGAGCAGATGTATTCTACTGGCCTAATTTCATCAAAAACAAGACAATAAACATCGACCATATTTTGTCGGTGCGTCGGTGGTAATGTTCGATTCGATCTGTAATACGAAACTCCCAATTTATTTCGATGCGATGGTCTGACTCCAAGAGTGTCAACTGGATAGCTTTCTTTTTACTTTCGTTTACGTCACACGTAAGTAGCTACCTTTGAATCGGACTTAAATGCAATAATATTCTAGAAGAAACAAACTCCGTTGTCAACCCGACTGCGAACCATCGCCACAATTTAATTTTGAACTCTTCAGCGCAGCGTAAGTATATGACCGAACCGGTAACGGTGTCTCTTGTGTTCTGAGTATTACGATTTAATAAGAAAAGGAACGGCATCCACGAATTTATTATGAAGCATTTTAGCCTTAGCTGATACAATTATTGATAGATATCTGCGCTCGTAATAGTTCGGAAGGGAGGGTCGTTTCAAAGTTAGATCTACGCTTTTCCGACGGCGACGCTCGGTGATTGTAAATTCTAAAGTCCTAATATTGTAATAAAAACACCTTTGGTTAGGGCAGTTTGTGTTTATTTATTCGAATAACGTGAGGTTTAAATAGACAGTACCAATTCGTCTGATTGCAGTTTCCGTAAGATAACGTTCTACTGTGAGCACCTTGTACAGACTTATTTACTTCACAACACAAAATAGTTTAAATAAGTCAGTTGTCAGTCATACACCTAGAACATCTTCTGGCCAGGGTCTTCAAAACATTAAAATACAATATGCCTGGAAACAAGAGAAGAAAGCGGCGTACTCGTCAAGGAGCAGGTTCTAACAAGAAGTTCAAGGGATATATTCAGCCCTTGCCAACTAAATTTGACTGCCCATTTTGCAATCAAGTGGAGTCCTGTTACGTTACAATGTAAGTTCCATATAATCTGTTTGAACAGTGCAATGAGCGTCTTGTGCCACACGAATTGATTATTATTGAACTTGAAGTGATGAGGGATTCAGGCCTGCTGCATGATCTAGGTGTGGCCCGGCGTATCCATTCGTTCACTCGGATGCCCCCTACTACCCCTATTCGTAAAAAGCCATCAATAATCTCAATAATTCAGTCTACGACTTCTCTCTTCCAGGGATAGACCAAGAAAGGTTGGGGTCATACAGTGCCACATCTGTCATGAAGCCTTCAAATGTAAAATCGAGCAAATATCGGACCCGATTGACGTTTACAACGAATGGATTGATGCTTGTGAGGCAGCGAACCCGGATCCTGTTCCCGGAGAACGGCCAACTAACTTGGGAGAAGAAAGTGACCACGAGTATCAGCGAAGTGAAGTTTCCGATTGAAGTTCAAGTTTTCAGCATGCGAGCAAATTGTTCAACCGGCTGAATACCTACCTAGTTTTTACTACCTGTTAGCGTAAGTTAGTTGAACTCGTTACCTTATTTTTGTTCCAGCTAGCGCACTACTTGTTAGATGTTACTCATTTCCATTTCATTTTTCGTACTTGACAGTTGTACCTTAATATTATAGTTCATATTCGCCAAATAAACTTAGTTTGCAGTTCCTCGTTAGTTCGTCAGTAAAGGTTGTCATAAGTCTAACTTGATGAGTTTCGAAATTAAAGCAATGGTCCAGGGACCGCTTGACCCGCTGTTGGAATCTAGGCCGCGCAGCAATGTCATGGTGGATTAGCAATAAAAATGGTCCCAGTTAGGTTATGAGATTTTGAAAACAAAGGAGGCTGGATTGACGCAAAATGATGCAATAACCCATTTATTTCTATTAAGGAGATAAAAGTAAAGTAGTTTAATAAGAAGCTCAACCACTTTAATAGAATTTCGTCTGAAACGATATTATTCAATGGGGCGACGCAACATCCAACTCATTCTGCTTTACTATTGGCATCGGGACTGGAAATTGGCGCGCGCTTAACCAACCGACGCTCGGATGTCTCACGTCTAGGACTTAATATCAAGGTTGGCATTAGACGAAGAATCGTTTGGCTTTCGTTTGATAGTCTAACAGAAAATTTTCCACTGCCGCCGTCTTGCCATGAACGGGCCCAAGTGCCCAAGTTCAAAGAAGAAGAAAGTTCCGGTGTTCCATGGCGAGTAAACAAGATTCGACGTACTATTGCTGACTGTGGGTACGGCAGGTTTCGAACTGAAGCAACTGGACTTGGATCAGAATTGAGAACCGGCTCTGGCCGCTCTGGAGTTTGGAGAGAACGCAATCGCAAGAGCATATTTTGTAGCATAAAGAAAAAACTTATTACAACATTTTTTTTCGTTTCATCCTTTTCAGCTTCCTCTCTTTTGTGTGCCGACGGACCCAATCGGGCCCAACTGACTAGAATTTAAAATTCACGAGTAACTGGCAACTTCGTAAGCACATTAAATTTTCTGGCGACTCAGCACACTTCAATGCGTTCAGAATACTTATTCGGAATACAGAACACAGCACCAAAAAGTCTTGCTATATTTTTTCGCGGCCTGGTGTGGTCTGACTGTCTTTCTCTGATATCAATATCATTTCATCCGCGTTCGTTGAAACCTCTAAATTTTCATCCACTGCATTATATTTTCGTTTCTTATTCTCTTTGTGGAACAGGGATTGGAATTGGTCAGTCTTTTGTACTTTATTTTCGTTTCACACTTGAACGCTTTACGGCAGAATTTTTCAACGTTCAACAGTTCTTCAAAGAATAAATTTTCCTTATCCAAAATTCAAAATGCAGAAACGAGGAAAACTTTGTGGAAGCGAAGAGAGTGCTCTCGGAGTATGACTGGAATTGGAATACAAAGTAAGCCTGGAATAAGTGTTTAGTGTTGAACAAACATCGTCAATTTTGAGAGAATCGAATCAGAAATGATCCGTGACAGAGGCTGAAGGAATTGGAAAATCTTAATAAGTCTGGTTTCCGAGGAGTCACAGAAAATACAAGCCAGGGTTGGAACCAACTCCGAAGCCGAAGCTAGCCTTACAGCATTTCTGCAGCTATCTATCAGTACCAACGCGCACAGCCGAGCATCGTATGGCTATTTTACAAAAAAACTCGACGCGTGCCATGCAAAATTGTCGAAATATGAAAACTTTGACAGTAAAAGTAATTTTGCGAAGCTGACGTTGTAGCGCACGAATATTTCACTTTGGGAAGAATGGAACAACTTTGTTTTCAAGTTCAACAAAAAAAAATCTTACTTCACTTTTGTAATATAAATGGAAATTTTTTTCGCAAGGCTCGTTAAAAAAGACTGCGGCATGAGACCGGACATGTGACTGGGGAGATTGCAAATTGTGTCCGTATATTTGCATACACTGCCTTTCATTAAACGGGATAGAAATTTCGAAAAATGTAATGAAAAAGAAACGCCCAATAGATTTCATGGCGTTGAGTGCAGAGTTGAGTTGAGTTGAGGTAGCTACAGAAGCGGTCAACATTTCCTGGCCTTTGAGATCGCTGAAACTAAAATGCTGGGAGCATCACAAGGAATAAAAGAAAGTGAAAGCATCTGACCGCATCATGTTTGACGTAGAACACATACGTTCGTTGTTCGTACGTCTTACAAGGAGACAAAGAGCTGGCCTGAGTGATACTGGCTTCACAATACGGAAGCAGGTTTAATGAATTGGATTTTATTGCATTTCCTATTCAATTTCATAAAAGAAACGAGAACATATTGATTCGGCAAAGAGCAAAATAAGCAGCAACGTCTTTTTTCAACTGGAAGAACTGGAATTCCCTGTGCAATTTGAGACTGGCGATTGCCCGATTGCGATGCGAGATACCTCATGAGCCTGCTGGTACGTGGTACATCACTTTGCGTTTCGTTGCTTTTTCTTTTATGATTAGACTCAACATAAAAGATCCATAAATCTAGTAGTGAAAGTTCTTAAACTTATGGAACTCGGTACTGGCACTGCATTGTACATAGAGCATTCCCGAATTGGCGAAATAGGAAATAAAAATGCCCATAAATATTAAAACTTGAGAAAAGAAAGGCACAAAGCTATGAACTCACGGCTTATCAAGGCAGTATACGATGTCAGTATAATAAAGTAATAAGTATCGATAGCAAACCGGCAAGCGTCCAATGTTCCTTCTTCGCGAAAACACGAGAAGCATTTAACTTTATTGGCTCAATTGCACAACACAACAGTTATGACATTTCAATTTACTTAAGACGTCATCGGAATATCTTTCTTGCAGAATACGAAAACGAGTATCGACAATCGTTTAATTCCTTTCCAAACACAGAACATCGCTAAGCCAAACGAGTGAAACGGGTTTATGTGGTGTGACTGCCTTCGTCATAATTAAAGTTGGATGAATATTCCCAACTTTCCATCGCGATGTCATTTTTGGCGCTCAGCGCAGGCCGCCCCGTCATGACTATGAATTCATTCCATGCTTTCCGTCACAATGCAAATTAATGTCAATTATAAAAAGCCGAGCTGCAATTTTCGTCGATTATATTCTGGTCCGGAACCAGAACGCGCATCACACAAATAAACTGTTATAATTTCTAGTTCTGCCAAGAAACGAAACCCGAACCGGGTCCGAGACCGTAAACACAGCCGTAAATTCGGTTTGCTCCTTTCATCATCCATTATGCATGCGTATTCTGTTTTTCTATTTGAGTTGTACGCGCAAACCGAGGCGAGGAGCGGAGAAAGAAGACTGTCGCTTACTGCATTAGTCTTCCTTTTTTTTTTTACTGACGTTTACTCCCGTCTCGCAAATAAAAACCGCACATAACCCGAATGCCTACATAATTATTATGTAACTTTATTGTACAAAAATTCCCAAGTTTTAAACAGAATGTGCATCCTCGACATGAACATGAACCCACATTGTGCCAAATGTAAATGTATTATGAATGCGTCAAACACCCTCCGGTGCAGTTGCAGCGGTTCCCGCTTCACTTTACTCGCCTCGCCTGTCTGCCACGGTCATGCTGGAAGGTAGCTCTTTAATTAATATTTCAGAAGATACTTCAAACATGTAGGTCTCTTCTAATAAAGTTGCATAACATCTTGATGTTGGCCATCTATCCGTAAAATTCGAAATATGCATGATGCAGGCAAATTGACGGTTAGAAGTTTGCAGTCACCCTCTACACGATAATGTAGGTTAATTCCTATTTATATCTTCAGCATATAAGTTAATCCACCGCTTGACCGAACCGAAGCAACAAAAAATGGAATTTAAAAATACGGTTGTTGCAAGCAGCCAGGTCACTCTGACCTTTCATGCAGCCGTGCCTCGTAAATAGTAAATGAAGCGTTTGTCTAGCATTCAATTTTGATCACATACGACAACACAAAAAGTGGAATCGTATTTTGAGAATTGCTCATATGTAAATGGATTCATGTCAAACGCAGATTCGTCCGTGCAAAAATAATTTGTTTTGAATTTTGACTCAACAATTGCGTAGTATTGTTTCTGGATGGTCAACTTATTACAGTACATAGCGAGAAACTTGCAAACACTGTAGCAGTGAAAAATTGAAGGCTTGAGTTAATGTACGTGTCCATAATATATATGTTGATACAATTCTGCAAAAGCGTTAACTCATCCAACCGATTGTGTACTGCGAATGTGCCCTGATTTGAGAAATCTTTTACGGTGCCAAAAAGGCAAGCTTTGGCTTTGGTTAAATCTTACCTTTTGTATGACTGCGCGAGCCTGATTTTGTATCGCCGTTAGAAATGTTTACAAAACAATTAATTTTAGACAAAGAAAGCACGCTGAAGTTATACGAGGGAAAGTTATCACGAATCGTCTTGAATAATATTTTGTTGTCGAACAATCAAAATTAGTAGTTAAAAGTTTGGGTAGCCCAACTTAAACACAAACAAGCAGGTAAACTTTCACGGGAGGAAATCGAGATTTGTGAGACGCTGATTGCACGCAGCACGTACTCCTTCGATTAAGCCAAGAATTGCATTACTTCCCGTCCTGACCAGCAAAACTCAACTGAGACTGAAGCGCGTTTGAGTTTTTCGAGGAGAAAGCATAACCTTGTTAACACGAGGACATTACACGCTTTCCCTACGACGCGACGCGCACGGCCCACTCCACCACCAGCACTCAGTTCGGCACACATTCCAGTGGCTCTTGTTTACTATCCGTGGAACGGTAGAATCGCATTCAAGTGCAGAGCGGGCAGCTACGGGACGGGAGAATTGAAATGGGTCCTTTTTCATACGAACTTGATAAAACTTATTCATGCCGTCTTTACTTGGGCGATAGTTTTCTTTGTGGCCTTGTCTTCTTGTCATCTACCAAGCAGAAGGTCTCTTCGCGAGATCACAAGAAAGATGATAGAAAGTCAGACTCAGAGATTCCAGAACAACAGAAGCTGGATTCGAGAGTTGTCTCTTCGCAGTCTATCAACTCACACCAGCGCGGACCCGATGAGATGAGCAACGAGATGATTTTCTCATCATGACTTACTTTACACTTACTTTCTCCGAGAATCCAAATTCCTTTTGCTCGGTCGGTTGATTTCTTTATGTAGAAATTCCGTTCCCATTAGTGCGAACGACTACGACTGCAACTATTGCTATTGTCCTTACTTTTACCGCTCGTTCATGATACATAATATCATCATCAGCGGAGTGGCGGCCCGCACGAACAAAAATTCCCAGTAATTAAGCGATGCAGTAGCACAAGATTAATAGGACGATAGTCGTCTCTTGCGGGAATACGCGAAGACGAAGCCGTCTAGCCAATTCAAGGAGCGTGATCATGAAAAGCCTTGTCGAGCTTAAACAGTCTCGCATCTCCAGAACAATTTATATCGTTCGGAGAATTAACTTATACGATCTGACTTGCTGTTTCTTTCTCATCAGTTCCACTTACTTATTCTCGACTGATGGCTCGTTGCTGCAATGGGTAACGGTCATGGTGCACACGCGCCCGAACATAAAAACTCGTAAAACGTACCATGTTCATTCAAGGCCGCACGGCTATTGATTCCAAGAATAGAATTTAAAGAATCTGTTCTGTTCCGAACGGATGAGAAAGCAGACACAGACGCAAGATGCTGTAACCACAAGAATGAGGAGTGAAAATGGAAAAAGCCTCAAGTCAGTGCCAGGACAAATTGATTGAATTGAATTTCAAGCTTCTAATAAAGTTTCCGTCATAAAAATTCGTCGTTCACCGCAACACAGTCGAAATTGCGCCGGTGCCTGTATCAAACAACCTGAGCCAAAATGAGTCAAGAAGGCAGCTCGTTGCCAGTGTAAATATTAAACAGTATTGGCAGTGAGCAAACTGTGCATTCCATTAGCTCAACTCTCAACTCCCAGCAGCCAACGAAAGATCTAAGTCTTTGCCTTGCATACGCCAAGGACCAAGGCAATGTTCGTGAGGTAGCGGTTTCATTTCATTCGCTCTTAACTTCATTGTCTCAGGACTCGATTCGCAAATTAAAAGCATGCCTTGTAAATTACTTCTTTGCCTGCCAGATGCGGGCTGCAATTAGTTATACCTAATACCGACAATTTGCATGCAACCGACGAATTTCGCGCAAAGGAGACGAAAGTCAACGCGAATAAGCGCTCTCCTCCACATAAACTCGCAACCGTAACTCGTTCACTAATTTTCAATGAAAGTTCACATAATAATTTGCGTGTACGGAATTTTACAGTCTCAACTAACGCAATGGCAACGCCTTTGTCAAATCGAGTAGGTCACAAGCTTTTTTTTAGTTACAACATGCACAAATGTAATTGTGAATTGCGCCCCATTGCCCAATAAGTGCAAGTTATAACAAAGGCTGGCTCACTGGCTGCACTTCTTAAATGTTAATGTGTAACTCCTTCCTATTCTCGTAGTTTCAATTCCAGTCCTCTAAAGGGCAGTTCCGCATTAGTTGAGGCCGACTTAGCTTGTAGTCTACCACTTTCTCCTGCCCTACAATGCACTGGGATTCAGTATGAAGAAGTGCAGAACGAATCAGCGCAGCGGTTCACATTCTACACAATTCAATGTCATAACCCGAAACCCGTACCATGCCAACTTTCGCGAGCAGTGGGGCTCGAGTGCGTGCTCAATGACATGGTCCAAACGAAGCCAGAAGCCATTCTGCAGCCAGTCTGCGCCTTGCGCCTGCACTTGATTAAGTTTGAGAAAATTGGGAAAAGGCATTTCATTAGAAGTACTCCAGGAGAAGAAAGAAGTAGGCGGTCAAGTGAAGTGGAAGAGCCAGCTAGATCAGTGAAATCCCTTCCGTTTCAGGTACAGTACAAGTGCAAAAGCCTTGGGCACTCGTATTTTGATTGCCAGTCATTTACACATGATTACCAGGATTTTGCATGTAAATTATAGTCGCGCCCCACCCAGAAAACTTATTCTCGGCAAGTAAGCGGTTTAAGCGGACATTTGTTCTATTTACTCAAGACCAGTGACTATATAAGCCAGATTCCTGCCTGGTCTGCGTCTAATGGGTTCCTTTTGCTTTGCATGCAAAGTGAATTCAGTTTACATTTCTGAAAGCATCTCATCGCATTGCATATGAATTGCATTGGCACTGCATTGGCATTGCATTGCAGACTCAGACTTCTGATTGAAATTCCGATGTCAACTTAATTTCATACCTCATTTTGAAATGTTCTCCGAATCGCGTCGGCCCTTCTCAGCAAGGCCACCCTGCCGAAGTTTACCGCATCGAATCTCGAGAAATATTATTCACGAATCGGGATTATCTTTCGCGTTTTATGCTTCATTTTACAACTTGTGAGAGGAGAAAGCACTCCAAAATTCCAATATGCTGACTGCTGACGCTGTCAATAAAGACAAGAGCAAACAGTTCGCATTTGAATTTCGAATATAAAAACTTGGAATTGAGGAATCCCATCGCTTTATTGTCTTTGCAGTCAGGTTGCGAATTTCCAAGTACAGTGTCTCATCCTTCTACCACTTCTGCACTGCAACAATTTCATCTGAGGGTTTGAGCGAGCAGAATAGATTAGGAACTAGCAGGATGGAAGAAACAGTACTCTGATGTGTTGTACCCGTTCCTTGCTTTCACTGAACGTGTGCGTCAACATAATCAAGTTCAGTACAACTGCAATATAATATAAAGCATAACTTTGGTTGTGGTTCCATATCTCAAATGGAACGGAATAAATGGTTCATTTTACAATTCCTTTCCCGTTCCGTTTGTGTTCCTCAGTCAGTTTAGTTTTGCGTGTATCGCATTTGTTCTCGCTTGCGTTCATGCCCGATCATCATATTTCTAACTACATCGCGCAGAAAATGTAATTCGAGATGATTCCTTTTTCGAGACTTTCCATGTCGGACGGATGCCAGTCTCATGTGCTTGATAACTCTAACCTGATAAGGCCGGTGTTTGTTCCTGTCCCTGCCTGTCCCGCACAATCATTTTTCATAGCCTCAATTGATTCAGCCCGACACACGGCAGCACGGTACTGCACGGCACATGTGCTCGGTGTTTGTTTGTTTTATTGTTCTCCATTCCAGCTCATTGCTTTCAATTTATATAATAACACATCAAATGCACAAGGAGGCCCGGAGTAAATAAAGCGAATGAAATCCGCAGCAGCAGCAGCTGTATGATCAAACGGAAGGAGCTAACGAAGAAAGAAAGTTGGTGAAAGAAAGAATCTTGATCAAACAAAATGTAAATAGGAGCTGAGCGATGGAGGAATAATACAAAGTTTTGATGAGTTTTTATTTTGGGGATCGAAGGAAAGTTTGCCAATCTTCGCCATACCTTTCCATTCACATTCAGGGGTTGGGCCCATGACCCATGTGCCATGTGTAATATTGGGCTGACGCTGGCCCTGATGTACCTTTGTTTTCGTGTACGGCACACTTGACTATTTGTTGTTCAATCTATCTAACAACACGAAAAAGCGAAAGAAAGGCACGCCTGTACGCAATAATTTTGCTCAAAACGCATAGCTCGGTAATGAGGCAAACGATGAAAGCACTAATGAAATAATTTCATGAGATTTGTTTAACCTGGCCAAGTCCTACATCCCATCTGTTCAGGATGATGATTTTGATGCACAGAACTGAAATGTGTCAATGGAATCTGAATCTCATCCGTGCAGTCTCACATCTTTCCTTTTTACTTTTTCCTGTTGTCATGTCTCACTAGATGCGAACTGTACTGCGAGTGCAGTGCAGAAGGTGACTAAACTCCAAGCTGGACATTAGCGTCCGGCTTGGCCAAGCGCGAAGAGGGCAAAGAGGGAAGACGAAACTTTAGTTTGCCCATCTCCGTCTTCCAGTTCGGACGTCATTTCGCCACTCTCTTCCTCCTGCCGAAACTCACCAAATTTTGGTCAAATTCATAGGTGAGCACCCAAATTATGACTTTTCTATACAAGTAACAGATATGGGTCTAGTCAATTTAAGAGTTTGCAACTTAATATGGTGTTGTGTTTTCAGTGTCCACTTCTGTCATCGGAAAAATCAGTCATCATGGGTAACTGCTGTGGAAAGAAGCCTGCTGATCCAGGATTGCCTGCCGCTCCTTCTCAAGCTGGAATGGAATTAGGTATCCCGTGCCCCGGTGGCGATAAGTGTACTCACGTTGGCTGCCCAGGTGGGCGAAACTGTCCCCATGCTCATGGTGGTTGTGGTTGTCCTCCAGGTGGTGGCAAGCCTCGAGAAACTAGCGGCGCCGGAAGTGGTGGTGCTAGTTATAATGGTGGTTCGTAACTTCAACCTTCCTGCTTAATTCTCTTCAGATATGATGATATTGCCAATCTAAATTATATTCACTTACCTTATTTTCGAAATTCAATTAAAGTCTACTCATAATTGCTTCCTGAGTAAAGCGGTTAAACTGTAATCGACGATGTGGACACGTGTTTCTTTATTTCACTAGAGATAAGTACAGAAAACTAGTTGTAGTTTATAGTTTTAATATTCAGAATGTAGAATAGTACTAGCAGATAAGATAAGAATAAGATAACGAATTTTCTTGATGCATGCCTTTTGTTTTCACTTTCGATTTCTGTATGTTAACATGATAAATGATAAGTAATAGTCTTAAGATAAACCGAACATTCTTACATCCTTATAATAGGGCTGCTAGCCAAGTGGTGAAGTAGGGTTTCATTCGAAAGGTATCGACAATTCTTACAGAATCTCTAATAAGGTTAGGCAAGACATTTCTAATAGTCAACCGGAGGAGGTTTCAAACACAAGGCAATTGTTGGCACATGAGAACTAATATTCTAGAAGCCTAGACACGTGCATGCACTGATTAGCTTACTGAAGTTTACTACGACTATTGCGGTTATCATTTAGAAAACTTTTTCTATCTGCGTTATCATTCGGTACAAGATGGCCCTTGATTACCCTCGCGTTTCTCCAGGTGAAGAATTTGTCTTCGGGAGCGTCAGGAACGCGTTCACCGACGATTATCTTTACTCCCTGCACGTCAATAGTCTTCAAACTGCGACCACGTTTTCCGTCTCGTGGTCCATCGGTGACGAAAAGAGGCTGGGATTGAATTGTTGACGGTTTCCCGTACTTAATTTGACGTGTCTCGTTCAACCGAGAAGTGCTTGCTGCTGCTGCAATTTGGCTCGTGGCAGTCACCAATTTTGAAGCTGCCGTGTCAATTGAGGGTGAAAACGATACATCCCGAGACTTCATGGAGAAAGGAATGTCAAAGTTTGTACTTTGTTGCTTTTCATTCGTTCCGAAGGTTGGACGAGCGACTCGTTCAACGGTGCCCATTCGAATCGGTCGTCCGTCGGCGCCCGTGCGTACACCTGGATATCGCGATCCATCGAATGCTAATCTCGCTGTCCTAGACGAAAGTGATTCAGAAGGGTAGAATTCAACCTGTGGCTGTTCTCGCGTTTCTGGCGTTTCGTCTGGAAATCTGAATGTAGCTGGCATTTGATCCAGTCTTTTCTCAGCTTTGTCATTTAAAGACGAGGAGAGCTGAGACAGAGATGACGCCGGGTAATTCTTCAGGGTTGAACTCAGTGCCCTGAGCAAGCGGCCGACAAACTGTCGGAGATAGCGCATATTGTTGTCGTTGCTACTCGAGTTCGAGTCTACTCCTCCCGCAGAAATCTTCAGCGCGGTAGAGAAGGGCTGATCTTGCTCCTCCTTGTTCTCAATGGGACTGCCAAGCGTCATATTCACCAGCAGCAAAACGAGTGCGATGTGAAATGGCTGAGTGGGCCAATTTAGTTTCATTTTGTTGCCTGGAAGCCCGAGTCGAGTCGGATCGAGTCAGGGTAGTTTAGCGTACAGGATTTGGAAAATTTCCAACTTTCACGGATCGCCGTTTGTAATTTCTTGTTTTCAACACTTCAGGTTAATTCACATGATACCTTGTTCGAAGATCCGGCCTAGGCAGCACAACTTCACTTGAATAGTAAAATACGAAACCAAGATGCAGTTTTTGTGGAGGCAGTTTGGGAGCGCGAGCGAGCAAGAACTCGTTACGTCGTTGCTGGTCGAATCACTCCAAGCCGGCCACACTTCGTTGGACAGATTTTTGAAGTTCCAAGCAAAGAAGCAGCTTCAGCTGTCAAGATCCCAACTCAGAATGAACTTGAATCGGAGTTTTGCTTTGTTTTAAATTCAGGAAGGAGCCCACACGGTTTAAGCTTCGGCTGAACGACGAGCATGCATAAAATTTTGTGAAAGCTATGAAAATGTATCTTTTTATTGCATTGCGATAAAGACAAAGTGGAGAATTCCCCGTGATGCAGGCTGTAAATAATAATGCATTCGCTGCAGTTAGTCATAGTGCTGCTCAAAGTCAGATGTAAACGTAAGGAAAAGTACTTTCGTTCTTCGTGCCGTGCATTGTGTGCGTCAAATTTATGATGATGCATGTAACGGGGGTTGTTGTACGTCGTGAGAATTGCATAGACTGCATTGTGGCTCGAAAGAATCGTTGAAAGTAAAGTACGTGCTTAAATAGGTCAACCCTTCCTTACAACTACAATTACGCTCGCTGCTAATAAAAGCCTCGTGGTCGTGTTTCGAAAGAGAAATTTTGTAGGTAAGTAATGTAAAGGTTAAGGCGAAATCAGAACTTAAGGCGGTGAGACAGACGAGTGATGTGAGGAGATGCGTGTCAGACAGACTAAAGACTATATACAGAGCGGCTCCACAAGTGCGTGGAGGGTGGATGACGAATGAGATGCGATGCTCCGCTGTGCCGACTGCTGAGAGATGCAATTTTGCGAATAATTACACAAAAGACTCGAATTGAAAAGAGAAGGAGTCAAGATGCAAACTTAAACTGCCTTTTTTATAATGACAAATTTTGTAGAGTGTGCTTTATGGCGATCATCATCATCATTAAACTTACTCGTACGAAGAAGAAGAAGCGTGCTCGGTGGTTAAAGTAAGGTAAAGTAATGTCATGGTTTAATGCACTAAAAATTAAATAGAGTTCTTTCTCTTCTCTACAGCGAGGAAGCGAAACGTGCGTGCCTCAGTAAATGGCCCATTCATAGGCACGCATTCAGTCGTCAGTGAATCCATAAAGTCATCAGGTGGGTTACGGGACATGAATTCGAGTTCGAGTTGATTCAGCCATCGCAATCGCAATTTGCAAAGTGCAACAGCAGCATGAAGATCATTCGAAGCCTAATTTGCATGTAATTGCTACCGTTGTCTTGTCTTTCTCGCTTTTATAGGACAACAGCATTCAGATTGGTGCATTTCTTGAATGAATGCTACTTGAACTCTGTTTACTTTGCTGCTGACTTGGCTTTCATTCCATTGTTGACGAAAGGCAATTTAATTTTGGAATCATGTGAATTAGAGTTTAATTGCCGAGCACATAAAGAATTCCTTGAACTTGAATTGAGCTTGAAATTAAACCAATTCAAAACTGTGCCTATGTCGTGCCACAAAAACGCCAAAAAGATGACTTTCAAAAGCTGAGGCTCCGCTGTAATTGGCATAAAATTCTGAAATTCCCAAACGCAGCACAGCAAGAAATCATTGCTAATGAAGCACAACGAGCACCGGCGAAGTACATAATTAAAGGACTGCGACTTACGACTTGTGAGTAGCATGCGAGAAATAATGGTGCATGCCGGCTACTAATTTTTGTGTGAAAAATTCGTTGCCACCGCACTTTCTAAAACTTTAATTATAACCATTGTCAATTTCTGTCCTTTGTATTGTGAGAAACGGAGGAAATGGATTGATAAATGTGTGCAAATGCATTTGTCGCGAAACTGAATCTTCCCAAACTATGTGTACACCAGAGCTCAGAAGTCATACTCATTCATAGTGAATTTATTTCATAGTTGCAAATTTTAATTCGAAGTGTGTGTAAGTGTTCGAAAGCATAGCAAGTTAATTGGTTCTCTCTAATTTTAAGGCTTTAGGCAGAATCGATATAAACGGCACATATTTGCAAATAGCAGCTCAGTCAATTATCAGCAGTGATATAACATTGTAGAGGGTAGAAGGATCCAGCTTCAGGAGAGCCGAAGAATGGCCCATGATGATGTGAAAATTCGTTGTAACTTGCATAGCAATTAGTCCACCTTGCCATTGTGCAGACACTGATGAGAATCCTCACGGACGAGTCCATTGATGGCAGTAGGTTTCAGTTTTTCTTCAGACTTCTCAAGTTCAATTCCAACTCCATACCACCTCGGTAGCAGCGACACTTTTCGGCCATGATAGTGACTGCGGAGGTGTAGCCTGCAAAAAGCCTTACTTCATTTTCAAGGCTTCAATAAAATCAGTGCCCTGTCAGTCCGCACTTACAAGAACAGAATGTGCCCATACGCTGCAAATCCAGCCAAAATGTGCCAGTAGGCATGAAACTGTGTGAGAAGGCGCACACCCGATGCCAGTCCATCACGCAGGTTGCTGAAAGTCAGGCAAATCTTACAGTGATGTTCATGTGATGAAGCTTTCATGATTAAGTCAGCTAATGAGGATTTTGACGATGAATCATATCTGGCCGTTCGTTTTGCACTGCACGAACTGGCGATAGCCCTTTGATTTTACGTTAAATCGACTCAGCCAAAAATGCATTTCACGCCCTGGAAATTTTAAAGTTGCATGTGCGAAGCTGAAGCGTGAGACTGGACGATCACGAAAGTTAATTATTTTACTGAACACTGGAGACGACAGGCGATAATTATTGGGAGTGTGAGGCGAGGTGATACATTTATGAAATTGTGAGAATGCTGAGAATCAAACTCCTTTGAACACAATGGTTATTTTATTATGGCAAAGCATAAGTAACGTTTGACACAGGACAGATACAAAGTGATAAGTACATTTGATAAGCATTCAATTGGTCATCATTAGATCACATCTTAAACTCAAGCATTTCCGCCATGAATATTATTGTGACTGAGATGCAGACATTGTCAAGTGAAGGTATAACGCTCTATTTTATCACATACATGCCCGCCCAAGAAGACTGCATTTGAGATTTGGAAGACCTAACATACAGGAGTCAGGAGAAAATCTTTTCACAGGAATACAACCTCGTTAATCCTATTATCAATAAACGGACTGAAATGTTGCATTGAGACGGAAACCGTTCAGGTTCATGTGAACTAAAAACTACGCATAGTTTTCGTCTAGAATTTTCGAGATGTCATATGGGAAATAAAATACTACTTACTGTCAAGGGTTTCACTACTGGTAAACGTTGATTGCCTGTCTTTGACTGACTTATCTACTCAATACAACCTTTCTTCACTGGGACAGACTGATTGCGCAACAATTCGGTCATTAATTTTCATAAACTCTTGACTTATTGTACTTTTTCCGTAGCATGATAATTTGGATCCATGGTTGTGAGCCCAACGCCGTAATACTTGCCACACACATAAATTTTTGGTTTGAAAAAATGACCTCTTGCATGAATCCTTTTGGAAAAATAAAGTGCATGTTATAAATGATAAGCATTTCAAAACTGTTAATGAAAGTATGCAGTCAGTACCCGAACAGTATGTGAAGATATGTGGCTAACGCTGCAGCCAGATGCCAAACAGCGTGGAGCTGGCTAAATGGTCTAAGTGGTCCTGGCATCATCCGTCTCAGTTCACTATCATTTATTAACCTCAATTAATCACGACCTCAATAGAACCATGAACCAGTAGGAAAGTTTTACAAGCCCACTAAGAAAATTCATTCGAAATTGTAGACAAATTGAAATTATAGCATGCACGTGAATCCTTCAGCCTTCAAGTGAAAAAGCAGGGACTGACAATTGACATTGCCGGTAAAAAATGCAAGACCGGACCAAAATTAGATAAGCGACATGCGACAGGGTGAAACGGAAGGCTTTCAAATCGCGAATTTCTTTATCAGTTCATTCTTCATGCTCACTTTCATTTCAAGAAATGCCGACAAAACGACTTGGCAGCAAAGTCCACAACTTAACGAGGCATGCAATTCTTCGTCCACCGTCAAAAATTCTTGTCGGATAAAGTCGGGTGACTAAACGGGCATTCGTGTCAGTTCGACGAAAAACTTCTAAGTCGCAACTCTCGCAACGCAACAAGCCGGTGATATTAAAATGAGCTTACGTGAGTTGAGGACACATTTGATTGTCTATATTCCACAGTCCAAACCCAAACGTATACAGAAAGAACCCAGTGGACAGCAACTTTGTGCAGGTTCGGCATTGATTTTGCTTCACCAATTTGAGGTCCAGTCCAACCACAACAAAAACGAGAACGCCATACATGCCCTGGGTACGACAAACGAGAAGATAAGAGGAATATTGATTAAAAGATGTGCAACCGCCAAGATGCGATGACACTGACTCTAATCGAAAGCCATAACCTACGTTAAGTCTTAGTTGGCAAACATTTTACTTCTACGGAATATAGACGACAAACTTGATTACATGATGAATCCAAGGAATCTTGAAAATGAGATAGATAGCAGTGAAGAAGAAGCAGTACGTGAAGCACAAAACAATTATGAGCCAATTCACTTGTCGCTTTGCAGACTTCCTGATTTCCCAAAGTTGGTAGATCAAAATTGAGTTTCCCCATACCTGTAACAAGGCATTAAGCAAGGGATAGCATCAAATGCACTCGTACCTAAAGCTTCATGATATTTAAGAGTTTCTGAACTTTACCATCGGTAATTCATCAGCCAGCTGCATAGGCCAAAGCAATGTCATGTGGAAGGCCCAAGAACCCAGTCCAACCACTGCGTCACAAAAATGAGATAAGGAACTTCGAATTCAGAATAGAAACCTTTTTAAGAATAAGAACTTACCGATTAAAAACAGGTGTGTTAGAATGAACTTCTTCTCTAATCCTAAATGGACCACTTCATAAATACCAAACATCGGCGGGACGATCATGGCCAAGTTACTGACAGTATTCCAGAACTCTGCGATGAATGGGCTCACTTCATAGTTCATTTCACACCAGTCTAGCGTAGATGTAGGTGTTCCCCAAAACTGATCAACAACTGGAGCCATGCTGCAGACGATGTGGTTCCAGTTCCAGTTTTGGAATCGTAATGCTTTTCACTTGTCGTGCCGACTTCAGGACTCGGTCAAAGGTTAAGAAACCTTATCGACGCGACGATGGCTTGGTTGCATCTAATTTTGTGAATGATTCTGTACAACATTAAAACCGGACGTCCTTCAAAAGATTTAACTTGGCTGTAAATGCTAGAGTTGAAATGATTAGTGTGATAACTTACCGTGCAGATTTTAATCTGACGACTGGTTATGAGCCAATTTAGAAGCGTCTCTTGCTGACACTTCGCCTCGCTCAGCAGTAACAGTTCGTTGATACAGTACGATAATAACTACACAATTATTATGCTAATCAATATCCTGTTCTGGTGTTCCTGTGCTAAATTAAAGCCGAAAGTTCACAGCTACTCCATGAGGCGAGGACGACGTTCAACGTTTACTATTATTAAGGAATTAAGGTGAGGTTGTTTTGCATAGAAAATGGGAGAGGCATGCAAAAAGTATGATTGCTTGAGGCTCGAAACGAAATCGACAATAATTAGGCAATTGATAGACCCCACAGAAGGGTGGCAAAGATTCGTTATCAAAAAGAAGAAGCACGAGCAGGCTCATTAATTCACAGCGACGTTTAATTAGAATAATGTGAGCAATAAATTAATTACGTTGGATTTAGGTACACACAGAAAGGGCAGGAGCGAGGAAAATGTGCGACAAATGCTTCAGGTATAAATTGTTATAAAGCTTTGCGTATGACAAGTTGCTAATTTTTGCCTAGCACGAAATCCATTTCGGATATTATCTTATCTGAGAGCCGCACTCTGCACTTGACTACTTAGCGCAAAGTAAACAAACCAAAATGTCAAATAAATCTCAATTTCGCTCTCGTATTTTTTGTAATGATCTCTTTGTCTATGGGCGATGGTGTAATTGAATGATGTGTCAATAGTAGTATCAAACTACAAAGACTGTGAGACGTCTCCTGAATCCGAATCGTGCAGCAAAACTTTTTTCTGAATTCTGGGCTACGGTTGTGCAATGGAAAAATCAATAAACGGAACGGTTACTCCTTTCCTTTGTACTCTCTTTCAACCAAAGCCAAAATTAAGGGCTCGAAGAAATCTAATATCGGAGAAAGCACTCTCGAACGGTGGTGCACTCGCTTTCACTCGACGTGGATTGCAACCGATTCAACACACAGGACACGGGTTGAAAACTTGAGACAACAGCCGGGCTCAACTTTTCAGGCGTGGAGTGGAAAGCGAATAGCGAAAAGTTGTGTTTCAACTTTTTTTTAGCGTCCCTCGGTAACATATCATATCATCACTTGTGAAATTGAGACAGCGCAATGCAGTCACTTTCGTTCCGAGTCCAAGAAAATAAAAGAAACTAAGAACAGTTCCATGTCCATTTGTGTATCGATCCCACAAAGAAGTTGGGAACAAGTAGAATTTTTAAGTTGAACCCAATGTCCTGAAGACTTAATTGAGCGATACAGTATGATTTATTCAGTGATGATGTATTATTCGAAGTGCGTCGACTTCTCGACTGCACTCTAGCCACTCAAGACAGGAGTTGGGTACATTAGACGAATGAAGCCGGAGTCGCACGTGTATGCTGCACGGTATCAAGTCATAAATTGACGATGTTACGAAATGTCTCTCTCTGTTACCTTTATAATGTATGAACCTTTTATCAACTCTTACTCCGTTTTTCGCAAGGAGACCCATGAATCAATTTTTAAATGTCGCGTTTGAAAGGAAAAATGAAAGACGCTTTGTACAAATATCAATGATGGCAATCAGACTTCTTTAATGCTTGTCTTAATTGAAGGAATGAATAAGTGTCATAGCTGAAGTCCTTGAAATCAAATTATAACCAAGTCCCATAAGAATTTAGGCAACGTTTTTGAACGAAATTGTAATGTATATTAAGGTAGTTGTCAAGAAACGGATCAATCGGGCTCCGACCCCTAAATAATACTTGCCAGGTGAACATGAAATACTCCAATTACATGGGGTTGTCTCCAAATGGCATCAGATTCCTTTATCGAAGTCTGCCTGCTTCTCGCCATTTGAATGTTTGCTCGCATGCAAAAATATAGCAACGAGGAAAAACAAGTCGACCATGACACATTTCGGGCCAAAACTATCTCCTCCTTCAATATTGGACAGAATCATTTGGGGTGGAGTTTCTTGGATTCCCAGATATGTTGACCACAGAGTATGTGTTTCACTTTTTCACAAGCACATCTCTGGGGCGCGTGACAAGTGATCAAAGACACCAATTAGCGTCAAAATCACGAAGAAAATGTTTGGTAATTTATTATGACTCCCAGTTAGAGTTTTGTGGAAAGCAGAAACACATACTCTGGGGTCAAGATATCTGGGAGTCCAGAAAACTCAACTCTGACCCATGCCGGCCAATTTTGAGGGAGGAGATAGTTTTGGCGCAAACTGGTTTTTATAAAGCGATTCTCAATCTAAAATCTTACTGCTGAAAATCTTCTTGACCACTACCTTTATTTACTAGCGTCCATTAACTTTGAATTCAGGCTTAGCTACGTAAATGTAAACTACTACGGCAATGCCACGATGGATTGATTGCATGGCAATGTGCAGTACAATTAAGTTACTGCTCTCACTGTCACTCTCTGAATTGTTTCGACATACGAAAGCCATACGCGGAGCGGTTATGGGCTCTCATGTCGTCGCTGAAATAAAAAAAAAACCATAGCCCCATCTTTCCGGTTGGTGCGTCCATTGACGCAAACAAAATTTTCGCAAGCATGAGCTCGTCGAAGAATGAGCCTCAACAAAATTCGAGCTTGGACAAAGAAAACGGGATCGCAGTTCCAGAAATGTGTTACTTCTGTTTCGAGACAGTTCACAACAAACTGACAGGCCAAAGCCAAATATTCTCGCTCATCCGAATTTCTCCAATGATTCCTAGTACGGATTTTACAGTTTGTTTAGTGCCCCATTTTGGCCGCAAGTTTTGCCATCCAAATGTACGTCTTTCAGTTTTCTTTTCGTGAGCTGGAAAACTGAAAGAATGCGCTCAGGGGTTGCATCGGGACTTTCTCGCCGATGCCACTTCATAAAGGACTTCGTCAATACAGCCTCCATAGCTCAGCCTTCTACCAATAGCATTCTAACCCATGGTATCAGCTTTGCATTCTTTCTCTATTATCATTTACTGGCGGATGAAGA
This sequence comes from Mesaphorura yosii, assembly GCA_009869945.1. NCBI lineage: Eukaryota > Metazoa > Arthropoda > Collembola > Poduromorpha > Tullbergiidae > Mesaphorura > Mesaphorura yosii. Next base: position 86,019 of record WIXG01000082.1, read on the forward strand.
CTAATGGAACTCGGTACCAGACGACCAAATTTTAGTTTCATACCGCGACTATCTCAATCACTGCCCTCAATAAAATCAATGCTTGTGGATATTTAGCAGAAGAGTTGTTTACTGTAGTGGTAAAGATTTTATTTTCGTTTTTTTATTCAGAAACCATTTTTATGCCTCAACCTCTGAAAACTTTGAATTCTGGAACGCTGAAGTGAAAATGTGCAAAATACAAAGTGGCAAATACAAAAAGTACGCAATACAAAAGCCGAAAAATTAGGAAAGTTGAAATGAGTATTTAAGTAGAAAATGCGAACTCAGGCACTGCACATGGTACACTCATCCTTATTTTGCAAAGAACAAATCAATTGAGCTTCAGATCTCTCCTTGGGAGTCGAAACCGAATTCTTCAACTTTGTTTTGTCCACAGTAAACTGAATAGCGTTGACAGCTGGCTTGGTCCTCAAATAGTACATTCCAGTTTTGAGACCCTATAGAAATAAGCAGAAAACGAAACACACATGGCACATTAAACATGATGACATCAGAGCAATAATAGTTCAGAATGATCACCTTTTTCCATGCGTAAAAGTGCATAGACGTGAGTTTGCTGAAAGAAGGTTCTGCAACATGCAAATTCAGAGATTGTGACTGGTCAATAAATGCTCCACGATCAGCAGCCATATCAATTATATCCCTCTGTGACAATTCCCAGACAGTTTTGTACAACTGCTTGATATTTGTTGGAATTCCCTCAATTTTTTGAACTGATCCATTCGATGCGATAAGCTTGTTCTTCAAATCATTGTTCCAAATCCCGAGCTCCGTCAAGTCTTTCATCAAATGTGGATTCACGACCTAACGAACAGTTTGCAAAAACAGGAGAAATATAGCAACCTGAACCTGGGGAGCTGGTCATTTGTTCAAAGTACCTGAAATTCGCCGGAAAGAACTCTTCTGCTGTAAATGTTTGATGTGTAAGCTTCAATGGATTCGTTGTTTCCCAATATTTGAGCTGTTGACGCGGTAGGCATTGGAGCCAAGGTCAACGAATTTCGAATACCATGCTGAGCAATTTTCTGCTTCAATGCTTCCCAATCCCACAGTTTTGTTGGAGTTACTCCCCACATGTCATACTGAAGAATCTAAAATACAGGGCAACAGAAATTTTAAGTGATAATTGTAACAACGTAACGTAGGACAAAATGCTAGTAACTTACGCCTTTGCTAGCTGGAGAACCTTCATAGGTTTCATATGGACCATCAACTGCTGCCAATTCCGCGCTTGCCTCGAGTGATCCATAATATAGGGTCTCAAATATTTGAATGTTCAGCTGTTTAGCTTCCGGTGAGTCGAATGGGAACCTCATCAGGATAAAAGCATCTGCAAGTCCCTGAATGCCAATTCCAATTGGACGGTGTCTCATGTTCGACTTTCTTGTCTCAGGCACTGGATAGTAGTTAACGTCAATAATTTTGTTCAGGTTTCGTGTGACAACCTTTGTAACTTCTTTCAACTTCTCAAAATCGTAGGTTCGATTTTGTTTGACAAACATATTCACCGCAATTGACGCCAAGTTGCAGACCGCAATCTAAACCAAAGTAAAGTTAGTGATAATTCTGAATTACATGCACAATTCTTTCATGATGGAGCAACCCAGTTGTCGTACCTCATCCGGGGCAGAATACTCGACAATCTCCGTGCACAAGTTGGAGCACTTGATTGTGCCCAGATTTTGTTGGTTTGACTTGCGATTGCATGCATCCTTGTACAGCATATAAGGCGTTCCAGTCTCAATTTGTGAGTCAATTATATGAGCCCAAAGCTTCTGTGCTCTAACTTGCCGTTTGAAACGACCTTCCTTCTCATACCTAGCAGTTCGCAAAACAAAATGAACAATATTTCTTTTTCAGAATTCACAGCATGACAGTGATCAGTTATGGAACTACTCTTGTTCTTCTTACTTTGTATACAGTTTCTCAAACTCCTCTCCCCAAACTTCATGAAGACCAGGAGAATCCTTTGGGCACATAAGGGACCATTCACCATTTTCTTCAACGCGCTTCATGAACAAGTCCGGAATCCACAATGCATAGAATAAATCTCGGGCTCTGGCTTCATCCTTACCAGTGTTCTTCTTCAAATCCAAAAATTCGTAAATATCTGCATGCCACGGCTCCAAATAAATAGCAAATGCTCCAGGTCTCTGTTGCAAAAACAAAGAATGTAAAGCCTAAAATAATTACATGCCGGATGTCAATGTCAGCTAATGACTTACTTTATTGCCACCTTGATCCACATATCGAGCGGTATTGTTGTAAACTCGCAGCATTGGAACAAGTCCATTAGATGTCCCGTTTGTGCCGCCAATGTACGACCCAGTGCTTCGAATGCAATGAACATTGAGGCCAATTCCTCCTGCGCTTTTCGAAATTAAAGCGCATTGTTTCAGTGTGTCATAAATGCCTTCTATGGAGTCACTTTGCATTGTTAAGAGAAAGCAGGATGATAACTGAGGACGATTAGTGGCAGCGTTGTACATAGTTGGCGAGGCGTGTGTGAACCATCTCTGGAATTGATAACTTTCAATTATAGTAAATGGATACATCGAACAACATACTCGAAGTGCATTTTTATACCTCTGACATCAAATTGTAAGTTTCAATTGCGGCATCAATATCCTCTCCGTGAATACCGACAGCCACCCGCATAAGCAGATGTTGAGGACGTTCAGCAACTTTACCATTGATCTTTAGAAGGTAGGAACGCTCTAACGTCTGAAATTGAGAAGCCATTTATTATTCTTAGCCTTACATGATTGTTATTATTGTACATTGTAGTGCACTACCTTGAATCCAAAGTAATTGTAGCTGAAATCACGATCATACACAATAGCCGAATTAAGACGCTCGGCATTGTCCATCACAATTTTGTAATACTTGTCCGCAATCATGGGACACGCAAGCCCGCTCTTCTTGTCCACCATGTTGTACAAATCCGTGATTACATCTGTAGTTTAAATCATACTCATTTTATGCGGAACCTTTTTACATTTGTACTTAAGGCATTGATTTTTAATGTACTGACCGGAAAACACCTTCTTTGTTTCTTTATGCAGATTCGAAACAGCGATTCTTGCCGCAAGAATAGCGTAATCGGGATGTTTGGTAGTTAAAGTTGCAGCAGTTTCTGCGGCTAAGTTGTCCAGCTCGACAGTAGTGACACCAGCATACAGGCCATTGATAACCTTCATTGTAATCGACGGTGGGTCAACAAAATCCATGTTTAAGCCATAACAGAGTTTCTCTATTCTTGAGGTGATCTTGTCAAAGTGGACTTCCTCCTGGCGTCCATTTCGCTTCAAGACGTACATCTTTGTTTTCCCCATTTTCTCTTGAGTGTTAGAAATGCAAACGTTTCAGACCTCAATCTCACTGCATCTTTGGGGTAGGAATTACGAGAAATTATGAGACTTACCGAATTTATTTTTGGTTGACTGGAAGATCGTTCTTTACAATCGAAAGCAGCGTGGAAATGAGTTCAACTGAAAATTGCAGTAGGGAAAAATAATATAGCAATAGGAATTCAGAATTCAGATTTAAATGTATCTTAAACTTGTTGAGTTGAAGGCACTGCAGGATCCAATCAATAGAGACAGACTGACGGACTTGGATTGAATGAAGTTTATCAACGGAAGAAGCTGCAATTGAAAGGCTTTGTTCAGCTTCATGACCGAACATGATGGAGAAAAACCTTGAAGCAAAGCAAAGTTTACAACTACATTCAGAACCGCTCTTGGTACTTTCCCACTCTTTATAACGACACAGGATTCCATTGGATGGTTTCAGAATTCAAAACCATACAGAAATGAACGTGGTCAGGACCAACAAAGAAAAGGGGAGTATAAAAATGAATTCGCACAGTGCAATTGCAAGATATTTTTGCATTTTGCATGGAATTCTAATTTATGAATTATTCAAGGCATACTAGACACAAAGAGACTTTCCGTTGATAGTTTCGTTGCGCGTGTTGGTGTAGTCTGGCCTATACCCATGATTTCCTTCAAAATTCCAATTGCTCTTTCATTCTCGTGTTATGTTGGCTCGTAGCGTGGGCATTCTGGGCATGCCTCCACGTCTACGTAAAAGTTTGACCGGTATGACTTCCAAGTATTGTACCATATTGGGGCTCTGAATTCAATTTCCACGGACTTCATTCCAGTCCAGTTACGCAAATATTTTTTGAATAATCGACTCATTCGCATAGAACATGCTGCTTTGGACTTGGGCTATACGATTACAATTTCTCATGTAAAGGGCTCCTCGTCTTTGGAAGTCAATGCATTATTTCGTGATTTGATGTTAAAGCTTTAAGTTTCATTCCTTCGTTGAACCGTATTTATGTAAGGTTCGAATTCATACTTTTGCATGCTACATGGACACAGCACAGGTTGTGCTGGACCGTTGTCCTTCTTACATTTGTGAAGGAGGGTGAGACTGACTGAGACTAACAAAGGAAGCATAAAATCACACGAAATTAGAGTCACACTCCAATCAATGCATTCCAAAACAGTGAGTCATCACGTGACAACTGGCATATGGCTTTCCAACGAAAACAGCCAAGAGGGTGAGTAATAAAAACATGACTGATTGTGTTTGTTTTGTATATTTGAAAATAACCATGTTCAGAGTTTCGTTTTTTGTCGTCTCATCCCGCGCACCTGCAAAGTTCGTGATCCGTGTGAGAAATCTGCGCCTGCGATTAAAGTGTGATTCTGCAAATTCTTCTGATACTTCTGTTTTGCATGCTTAATGGTGCCAAAGCAAATATGATTTCTTATAACCGTACATTTGTGCGAACATAATCATATTCATATTCAAAATATTCATATGTACTTCAAGCGTCGATGTCTTAAAATAACCTGAACTGTTCTACAAATATTTTGATCACGGGAACTCGGAGAGTACGCGAGCAAAAGGCTCTAGATTCGGAGCCTGCCTGCTTTTCTCTTAATTTCCCACATGATCTTTTAAATTAAACTTTTCTCAACGCAAATATGACAACTGAGTCTTCAACTGAGAGACATCACTGGTGATACGGTCCGTGTGAAATCACAACATCCAGTGTCCAGTACTAGCTGCCTATACTCTAATTTCATATAATGGCCGGCACTAAATACAGAATCTCATTAGCGTGCCATTTTATTAATGACAGTGATAGATATGTGGCTGATGTGGCTTGGTGGCTTGTCAACTGACCCTATGCGTAAAAGACCAGCAACATCATGCAGTCTTTAGCTACTTTTTCTGAAAAATCGTTTAATATCAACATATGATATGATATGAGTCCAATCCTACGCTGTGATTCGTGTGTCGCATATTGCAGTTCTCCACGCTCGCATTTCGCATTCGTGGAATTCGGCATCGAGTATTTTAGCCATTTTACGAATGCGACATGCCAAATACAGCATGCATCAGCTATGCATAAGAGTTTTACGGTGCAAGCAAAAGCAAGAGTTAAATAACAGCTCAAGCTATGGATAGTGGCAAGCGTAATTCAGCAGTGATCGAATTCTGGTTGGTTATTCTGCCATGCATTAAACAAGGCACTCGCACATTCGTTCACGCATACGCTACAAAAAATCAGCTCGCAAAAGTTGCTCGAACACCTCGTTCATCCTCGCATTCACGAAAAAACTCCGACGAACGAAAGCGCATTTTAAATATTTTAAGTTCTTTTAATTTAATTTCATTAATAAAATTTTGTTTTTACTATTACTATTTGATCGACTGACGTGCCCGTGCGATAGAACTCGGCCTTCGTAGTTGCTTTCCAATAAGCAGAAACCCCAAGTTTTTGACTAGAACTTTAACATTTTAATACTAGCTGTTATAAGGTTAAGTTTAATCAAATTCAATGGTCTGCAAGTCATCGTGGTGAGTGTCATCGACTTTATTCACATTTTGAATTCATAAAGTTATGTCACGTTTGATGCGTTAATTTCCTTTTACGCAACGTCGTTTCTTCTTTCTATGAAATGGGAAGTTTTCAAACAAAAAACTTAGAGATTCTGTGAAGCGAACGCTGTAAATTGATTAATTGGTAATTGTTGGGCATATGAACTGAAATGTTGTTCTTCCTTAGACATGAGACATGATGCTTCTTTAAGTCAATGACACTTTTAGTTAGGCTATAATTTGGCTATTATTTGCAGAATAAGCGTACAATCCCAAACCTTGAAGAAACCATTGATCGTAAAGTGGCAATGGACAAAGCTGATCGTGGTGATATTTGAAAGGATGGATCAAAATCTTAAAAGGTTGTCACAAACGAAGCAACAGCAGCCTCAGCAATTGACTGCCACCGGGAATACGTCTTCCATTAAGCTTGGCTCGTCCTCAGAGGAATTAACCCCGGAGGAGAAATATATACTCAGGTCGGGAAAGCGTCAAGAGCCACAAGGAGAGGAGTATTCAAGCGTCTCTGCATCCTGCGATAGTAACGTAGCGCAAAATAAGACTACCACAGTGCCAAAGACAGCAGCTGTTGCCAAGAGCCAAGTGGACTGTAGTAGAGAATTGCCAACCCAGCAGCCATTTGCAGCCATGATGAAGCCAAATAAACAACCTGCTAATTCAAGTGGGACCGCATCTGGGGGACCAGTGAAATCAACCCATCCAACCGACAGCGACAACCGTGATCACACGTCCCCTTCATCCTCAGAAAGTTCTAGAGATCAGCGAGAGTCGGTCACGCCAACATCTTCAGACGACGAAGGTGACGATAACCATCGAAATCAGCAAGCCCAGAGGACTGAGCGTCAGTACCGAGCTTCGAATAACAGTGCTGAAAGACTGAAGTCGAAAAAGAAGTCAGGATCAGGTGGAAGTTCAGCGTCTCATTCGAAAAGCAAGAACATGAGTTTAGACTCGACACATTCTGGTCACTCAGCATACAATACTCTGATCATACATCACAATAATTCTAGTCTACTGGCGGATACATGGTTGTAAGTGAACTAATTTCTTCTACTAGCGTACGTCAGCTGGAAAGTATATAGGACGCAGTGTACTTTCAGTATTCCTTTAAGATTATTGCATGAAGATCACTAATGAGGTCCTAAGAGTGTGCTCGTGCACGCCACTGCTTGGCGGCACTTATGTGCACGCCCCCTTCAGTGGGCGGAACATAGAACCGACAAAGGGTAGAATTATGAAACATTAAAAGCGGGCCGACGACAGGCTGCCTCGTGCCACTGTTGTGCTTTGGCGTCTAATCAACTTGCGACAGAATGAATTGAAAATGGTCAATATTTATTGCTTAAAACGGCCTTGGCACGGTTTCTAATCAACAGCGATACGCTTTATTGCGCATTAAAATGCATAAAACGAAATTAGTCTTATGCATGCATGCATTCAATTTCAGACCAGCAAATCACGAGTTTACTTCAATTGGTATGGGAGGAAAGTCAAGCAGCTCTGCAAATGCTGAGAACAACAACGATACGAGTGGTTCGCCTTTCGCCAACTCTCGTAGTTCTATTTCGCCGTCTATGACCGACACGTTTTCGCAGCAGCAGAGTCAACACCAGTCCAAAAATGCGACCAGATCCGTAGCACATTATAGTCAGATGTCACCGACTAACTTGTACGAAAACATAGAATATCAAGCTGCAAATTCAGGCGGTACTTCGAGCGAGCTTTCGGATATTCCAAGAGACTATCTTGATCAGTTAACTGTTCTTAAACATCTTGCGAAAAATCTTCAGGTAAAATGCTAAGCAGAAAAGCCATTTTTTGCAATGCTGAATAAATGTTCTCTTGTCTCATGTCTTCTGAAATTACAGCAAGAACCTCCTATTGGTTCCTCTTCTTCCAATCTGAAAAGATCTGAAAGTTTCTCACGCTCTCAGCCCGATCTGACACAACAGAGGCAGTACAACGTGTACCCAAATACTGCTGTGGATATTGTAAAACCACATGTCCAGCCAGCTTCAGGAACAGCATCTCTCAACGCCAACTGGCAACAAACCAAACAAGGTATACTGTTGATGAGTCATGCCATTGTAGGATCCTAACTAATGTGAGACACTTTTATCAAGGCCAAGGCTCTAGTGGGGAAGAAGTGCTGCCTTCAGTGCAAATCTTAGAAATCCTTATGCGAGAAAACGCAAACTTGAAGACTGAGCTTTTGAACGCAAGGCGCAAAATCAGTACAATCAACAAGGTAATAATTTTTAAGTTTCTTGCTTTAACCATTATTCATTATTACATGGTCCATGTTCCATTTATTTCAGCTTGAGGCAGAGTTATCTCGTCTTCAAGAGTCGCACGCTGCTCTCTTTGAATCCGCCGAAAGAAGAGAAAGTCTTGAACGATCCGCTCGGGTCAAATTAAGTAGTGAATTGAAGCGACTAACCGCTGTAAATCGAGAACTAATGTCTTCTTCGGGCTCCTTGCAAAATCTGTCTCCTTACACTGGAAATCTTCCAGTGGACATTGAAGCTTTCAAGAAAGAACTCTCAAACAAAGATTTGGTCATCGCTCAATTGGTTTCTCAAAGTGAGAACCGCTTCTAGCGTGGGTGTTATGGTCATAATTTTGACGTTTACTGTTGTTTTCAGATAAAGAGCTGGTAGCAATAAAAGAACGGCAGGAGATCGAATTGAATGCACAGAGTGCAACATTGGCGGAACAAAGAACTCATATTGACATACTGGACGGTGCATTAACTAATGCTCAGAATAACGTACTGCGTCTGGAAGAAGAGGTGAGTCACAATAATAGTAATGAGATAATGGCAGCGACCGATAACTGCATTTTTGGCATTTGTTCTCTGAAGTGCCGAAAGAAGCAAGAGTATGTTGACAAAGTCTCTCAACTTCAGCGCGCCATGTCGACACTTCAGCTCTCAAATGATAAAAGAGAACAAAGCGAGAAGAAAATTCGGACGCAATTGGAAGGTGAAATCAACGACTTGAAGTCGCGTTTGACAACCATAAATACAAGCGCTAGTCCGGCACCAAATGCGGCTGCCTCTCGAGGAACACCGACACCTCATGCGCAACCGCCCAGAATATATCAAAGCCCTCCACCATATCCAGGAACATTTGCTACACAATCTCATCAAAATATGATCAATGCTGCTAATCAGGAGTCTTCTGATCCTGCACATTCGGGTAACAAAAATGCAAACGATGCTCAATTGCAACTGCTACAAGAAAAGCTTAAGGCTTCAGAAGAACAGATATATCACTTAAATTCACAAGTGGCTAAATGGCAGAATGTATTTTCAGCATCCGACTTTCCCAAGCAAGGCCAAAGTAACGTTTCGACTCCTACTTCCTGGAATCAGTCTCCTTCGCGTGACAACGGTGGTGGAAATGCAGCCCCGGGCAATCCTTTTGGTAGTCCTGCTTAAATACTGCCTACGCGCGAAACAAACTGTGCCAATAATTATTGTTGCAATTCGTATGTTAGATTTGGAATGGAAGATAAAGGAATTGGAATCCCGTCTGAACGAGAAAGATGCCGTGATACGCATTTTGCAAACTGGTTCGAGCACAGTTTCATCCCCTGTGCGCCGATCACCGGTTCAATTCTCGCCATTGAATTCATCAAATTCATCGTCTGTGCCGACCATGCCATTCACAAACGTTGCACCACCGAGCTACAGAGATTCTCCAGGTTACCAGCAAGCCGTTGGGGTCGCCTCAGGGTTTGCTCCAGTGCAAGGCATGTCACGGCATCACGCGAAAGAGGCAAGTGGCAGTCTCGGATCTGGACTCGACCGTAGGTCACCGAGCGTTACTGGCGCTGCAGCATCATCAATGTACGCCAAGATGGGACTTATCCAGCAACAGCTGAAGTCTGACAGCGAACCTCCGAACTATGCTAACATTTCGCCAAAGCTCAGACTAGGAGGAAGTGGATCGAGCTTAATGAAAACGTCAAGCGAAAGTCTACAACATGGCCTTGGAAACTCGAGTGCTGGGAGTGGAAATAGCCTGGCTGGAAGTATTTCAGGCCCATCTTCTACATCCGGTGCTAGTGCTGTTGGGCATCCCACTGAAAGAAAGAGCATTGATGACCAACTCAAGGAACTTGATACTCAGTTACTTTCTAAGGTACAGAATGAACTTTCTGAATTGCTTCGTCGTAGTGTGCTTTCCCGGGATTTTTTGTGGTCTGCTAACCGAATAACGCATGAATGTCCTAAGTGAAGAGATTCGATGTACGCGCAATGTGGGAGAGATGTGATTCACCTAACCATATTGACTAATTCTGATTGTTGTGGGGTTTCTGTTGTGAAACGTGCATGGTTGAATGTGCATGATGAGCTTTTCGCTTTAAATATTAAAATGTACTGGGAGAAATGGTGGCCTGACCATTACTGTTCATGTGTCCACCTGATTTGAAGACTCACCAAATTAATGTTTGCCGTGTTTTGCTTGTTTTATCTTTAGACTATTAGAACTGAGAAAATACTCAAGAAAAGCGACTGTTGAACTTTTTGATGATGAATTTGAGTTCCTTGAAATGTATGTCAAAATATATTTCTTAATTTTACTGGACAAAACATAAGGGCAAACATTAATTTGTATATGGTTTTCAAATTAGGGCGAACCTGGAACGCTGAAAATGCATTCGGGACTCTGCTGTATTCCAGGTAAGATTTAGATTATTTGTAACAATTAGATTTATTACTTTACCATCAACAAGAAAGTTTTTAAAACCGAGTAAGTGTTTTACAACAAATTAGAGAGTGTTTGGAATTAGACGAATTTGTTAGCTCCCAGCATAGAAAAAACAGGCTGAATATTCGGATAGGTTGGAATTTGATTGAACTTAGGGATGATGGTAAATCATCTTCTGCTCGCGAACTTAAGAATAAGATACCGTACACCATTCATTGTGTTCTTAGTCCAAGATTCAAAAATGACTTCAATATTGATCAGACAAAAATTTCTGGTACAAGTTTCAATTGGAATACCTTCTTGTTGCATGAAGTAAAAAGCCAAGATGGCCATGGCTTCTGCTTGCGGATTAGTTATCCAACTTGAGTCTTCCTTCAAATAATACAAAATCCTGCTCTTCAAATCCTTGTTCGCTTCTGGGCATGTTTCCAAAAAATTAGCCAATGTGTCGTGACGAGTTCCGTTAGCGTGTGCTTTGAATACTGTGTACTTACGATTTCGGTCTTGAGTTTTGCCGATGTAAACGAGAAGTTTATCCTGGACTGTTAAACATTGTAATTAATTAATAATTAACTGCTATTTACCAGTAACTTTAATTACTTAAGAAAATGCCATTACACAAGATACTGCTATCCTACTGCTTGTAGAATAGCATTTAAGGAAAGAAAAGAAAGCAATAATTTCGTAATTCTCTGCACTAAATCCAATATGAGATAGAAAACTGAAATCTTGATTTTTTTTTACATCAGCGCTTCTTGTTGCTCTGTACTGTACATGAATTGTTATTACTTTCCTTCGATGCCGGTTCACAATGTAATGTAGATAGGAATTATGAAATTATACTAAAATCTGTTTAAAAAACTCAGGCTCGCTTTCTATATTCCAGGATTCCCTCATCCAGCGGCTCACAAGTCACAAAAAACAATATCCAAGTCATTATTGGAAAGTTTAAGTACGCCGTATCATTTAGCTTCAGCGTCAAAGCATCCCTTGTCGCCACTGGCCCTAATGGGATTAAACATTATGCCTCCGAAGCCCCCGTCCACATATTACACACAAAATCACGGAGGTGTCGGCACAAGTCAAACGAGGACAAGTTCTGGCCCGCCGTTTATGTCTTCGGCAGCAACTGCTTTCGTCCCATTGATCCCGTCAGGAGGGAGTAAGACGGCAGCTCTCTCCAATAGTGTCGATTCTGTGTTGAATGATGCCAATTGTTCTGCAATAAGAGCGAAACCGCCCACAGGCCCTTCAGGAGGAGGTGGAAATGTGTTTGTACCAATTCCCAGAGGGTTGCCACCAAAGAGCCCGACAAATGTCTTTGATTCGTCTTCAGGTGGAAAAAGCCGGTCCCTGGAACGCAATAAGCCCTCATCTGGTTCCAGCGATCCCTGCGCTGGCAAGTACACGGTGGTCATGTATGACGCAGCTCGATGCCGAAGCCTTGACCGAAATATTAAGACGACGTCTAACTCCTCGAAGGGATCGAGCACTGATGGCAAAAAGTCAGAGAAGGAGTCTTCGAAAGGCTTGAAATCAAGTGTAAGCTCCAAGGCAGCATTCTTCGGTCAACTGCTTACAAGAAGGTCGCCCAGCCCCGGCCGTGAGAAGAAGGATAAAGACTATGAAAAGGACTCAAAGAGTTCACAAGGAGTAAGGTTTCCATTTAGCGGAGGTGGTAAAAACTCATCGCACACCATGTCTCAGCAGAGCGAGGCCGAAGTTGATGCAATTCTGTTGGACAGGCAAGGCCGAACATCACAAAGCTCAAGAAATAGAATTTCCAGTAAATGGAGCAGTTCAAATACACTTGAATCTGTCGAGGAGCAAAGTGGATCTGAAAGTCCGTGGATTCAAAGAAAATGTAACAACCCAGGACATGCAGATAGAGCCAAGTCAGTGCCCTCACCTGACCACCCGAAACAAAAACAAGAAGTTAATGTTACAATAACATCGAGCGTAAATACAAGCACCTCAAATATTGAACCTAGTCTCTCGACGTCTTCAAGCAGTAAGAAATGGGGGCGAATTGTTAAAACTCCTTTTGGTCTTCGTTACACATTTGGGAGTCCAAGAGTTACTGCAGCTGGAGCCGACTCTGAGCTGAATCAACGAAAATAGGCTGCAGCAGAGGAACGGCTTTTCGAGTCATTAGGATGCGTTAAAGTATAACTATTTGAAGTTAATTAAGTTACCGTCCGTATTGTATTCAACTTTGCAATCTCGAGAAATAACTTTCAACCCTCCCTCTATAATTTCGATATTAGATGTAACTTTTAGTTCAAACGACATAACTCGTCTCTCAAGTCAACCTAGTGCCTTAACTTACGCCTTCCGTATGAAATAGGAAAAAAATCTTCAAATATAGATATTTATGTCCTAACTAGCTGAACCAACGGGCTTCCGTTTACTAACATGATTGTGCCAGTTTTCGGAAGAATTTAAAAGTACTGATTGTAAATATTGTACTGCTTATCTATTTGGAATAAATAAATATTGTAATATTTATAAACTCAAAAAATCACATGCAAGTTTTCGCCAGATTCTACGCAGACACTGACAACGGAAATAAACTCTGCGTCCATAAATCGCCATTTCATACGAAGTACGAACTAGGCAGCATTTTTCAATTTCCTTACTTCAGATTCGCGTTGACCCTCGGATTGAATATGTCATAAATTCGTAAAGCGCTAAGAAATGTCAAAACGAACAGCAACATCTCTGATTTATTCTGTTACATCGCTGAGAGGTTACCGAGCCAAAATGGAAGGAGCTGGAGGCACCGCTCATTTTCATGGTGTTTTAAGCTTTACTCCAATGGTGGAACCTCATCTTCATTCACCACACTATTAGTAAGATTCATTTTACTGGTACAATTTACAATAGGAAAAGAACAGATTCAGAATAAGTAGGAATTACTCTGTAAAACAAGTGTCGTCTGGAACACTCGAAGCGGCTGCACTCGGCTCCGGGGTAATTTTGCACAGCTCTCGATTTTTCAGCTGGACATTTTTGTCCTTGCCTTCCACGTGGCTTTCATTTGTTCTACCAGATATTAAACTTGTGCACTTTTCAGACTTATGTTCTTATATGTAATGTAATAAATACACCCTCACCTCTGATTCTTCAGCGTATTTTGGAATTTAATGACTGCACTCTGATCAAGCATTGGCATCGTGAGCACCAGAGTGCCCGTTGTTATTGACCGCTGAATGGTGCTTGAGTCCGGCTTCACTTCATGCGACAAGGAAATCTGTATAATTTTTTTCTTGACAATCACGCGAGTATACGTTGGTTGAATATCGACGGAAATTAAACTGGTGTCCAAGTGCCTGTTATAAGTTATGCACATAAAGCAGTAGTGAAACTAGTAGTAGCCTGTGTATTTCTTGTATGACTGTCGTACTTCGGAATCCCAATCTCTACAATGACGCATCCTTTTTCGGGTTCGTCGTCTACTCTTATCGGGTATTTCCCGTCATTTATGTTGAGTGCTCTTCCATCGTCCTTGAAGTATCTTCTTGCTTTGTTGCTGTTCTGAGATTCTTCGCTGGCGCAGATGTCAATTCCTGTTTTCTCCGCATCTTCGAGTTCTAATTTCTTTTGAATCAGTGCACGCGCTTCTGGCGTGTTTGGGAGTGACTGCGTCCAAAAACTGTACAATGAATCATGAATCAAATTCTCCATTTATGGACAGCGCAGCGTGTGACTACGAAATCTTACTCTTCATCATTGATGTCTATGTCACTATTTTTAAATGATTGTCGTTCTCCTTCTCGCTTATCTGCAATAGAAGCCAAGTTGATCGAGTTTATTCAATCGCCAGCATTCGCGCGTCGCTCGCATACCCTGATGATGCTTCTCATATCGAAGTATCTGACCCTCAATTTCAGAAAGACACTGCTTTGCCCGAAGTCTATTCGTTTTCGTAACCTCTTCACCATCCAACGCTTTGATCTGGGGCAAGGCCGAAATTATGTACTCTCTGTATCCAGGATACTGGCTGCACGGGTTTCCGGTCAGATAACTGAAAGAAAAGGGTCACATAACTCGAGAAAATTGTAGAATAATGCATCATGAATTGCAAATGGAAAATTATACTTACAGAACTTGTAAATGAATGTTGTGAACCAAGGACTTGACTGAAGTAATTTGTCCAATGAAGTTCAGCGTCAAATCCAGCTTTTCAAGACTCTCGCATGCCTGAAGACCCTCAACAATTTCGATGTTGTTCAATGCCAAATTCAAGTATTTGAGACACTTTAAACGAGATACATTTTCTGCAGAATGAATTTACACCTATAGACGTTGTGTTGGAACCTGCCATCTTCACCAAAGCTTTTACCGTACCGATTTTACTGATGTTGTTGTTTTGAAGCAGGAGGATTTCGAGTTCGCGACACCAACGATCAAGATTCTCAATTCGATCCAGCTTTTGCTGGTGAAGACTCAGTTCCTTTATGGTGCGTATTTCTCCTTCATTGTGCTCACTTCGCTTTCGTACAAGGTCAATCGTTACTACAAGCAAGTAGAAAAATTGGAACGCCAGATTTTAATTATGAATCTGCAATGATTTACTTACTTTGGCCCATGTTTATGGACAGGGACAGGAACAGGAACAGATGCTCATTGCGTTTGTGTTTGTGCTGCCTGTGCGGAACTAGCAGTGAGTGCACTCCGAATAGTGCCACTTTATTGACTAAACATGACAGGATGATCTCTTTTCCACAGTATTGGCTAGAGCAAAAGTTGCTACGGCCAACGAAGCCATGGGCGAGCATGGCCAGATAGATCAGGATCTGACGAGCTAGGAACGGTGGGCTGATGTATCCTCATCAGGCGACATTATGTCGAAAAACTGAAATAACGATGAGTTGGCTTCTTAAATCAAATTCCATCTTGATTATTCCATACCCTTTTAATTTTGTACAGCTTAATCGTATCTTATTTTCCAAGAAACATGATCTTGCATAATATTTGCTGTTTTCAATAACTAATTATGTTGGAAGTAACTTCATCGAGAGAACCCGTTCAACATAACACGATTGTGCACATTTACACAACCGAGACTGAAGTCGGAGTTTGATCGCTTGTTAGTTTAGAATCGAGACTGATGGACCAGAAAACCTAGTGGACGTGACGGCGACTGGCGAATACTTGACGTGCTTGAACGACATGTGACTGACAGTCATGTGCAATAAAAGTCGGAGGTCAATCACTTCTATCTGAACTTAATTGTAGAGAGACTCTCGCGTTGAGAGTTTCAACAATTCCAGGGTCCAGGAAATTAGAATCGAAAACGTACGCGTACTTGTCCATTTTGACACGGCACAGATGCTAATTAAACGTCTTGTCATTCACCATCTTGATCTTGGAATGAGGAACCAGAGAAGCCAGCGATTTTTAGAGCCAATGCGTATAGTTCAACAAACACTAAATAAAAAAAGGAGCCATTTTGAGACTTCCGCGAACACAATTTTCATTGGGAACACAGAAGTCAGCATTGCCTCAGTGCTCTCTGCTCGAGAAAGAATTTAGTAAAGTTTTATTAACTCGCATTCGTGTACCCTGTTTTATCAACACAACCTGACCCGGCATGGCGTGGGAGAATAAAGGGCAGAGGTAATGCGTATTGATTTATCACTCGTTTAAGACAAGAATGAATCAAACAAGATAACACCACGAACATAGCCAAGTTCCATTCTTGCACGCTGCAAGCCGTGCACTACAACAATCCGTAATTCGTATCCATTCTTTCCCACTTTATGAAGAAATATTTCCTCCACTTTTCTTCCTCATCTTGTCCTCAGGAACGGAAAGTACGACGGGATTTCCAATTGGATTCTTCGTTTCGCGTGCCACGTGCCGTGTTCTGCGGTATGTGACATCATTAGGATGTGGTGATGTGGAGGAGGCTGTTTTCTCCCTCCAGCACAAGCATTCGTCAAATCCAAATCCTTTAATTCTTCATCTCACAAGGAAATGTTGTAATCTGCCACGATATGCCAGCTTTGAGTAATTTATTTTCATCCTTCAGCGACAATTATATTGCTTTTCTTTTATCGTGGATCCCAGACCCAGCCACCATCGAGATCAGGCAAATGAGGTCGTGCCGTCCAATGAGAAACTGCATTTTACCATGCCTCTCATGCCTGGCTGAGCATTGAGCATAATTCTTTGTGACCGGACGGGTACTGGAAACAATGACCCGCGATCTAGACCCTTCATCTTTTTTATTAGATTTGTGTCTTATGTTAACATGCAACCTACGATTAAGGTCTCAAGCAAAACTCTGTAACTTGTACTTTGTGTTTTAAAAGCACTCTGGAGAACCTTTTATGTCTTCTCTGCCTGTCTGCCATGTTTTCGTTAGTTAAGTAAAGTGAGGGAGAACATTGTCAACAGCATAATATAAGTTGTAAATTGAGTTGCGTATTACAAGAAAATCTTTCGAGAGAAATCTGCCTCAACTTGGGCCGGTCTCTTCTGTAATGCAGACATTCTCTTGCATTGCATTGCAGCTCGTGCTCGTGACATGGCTTGGCGTGGAGCACGTCGAGAGAAACTTAAGAAAATAAATGAGTCGGTTCTTGTTTTCTTTCGGTTTGATCTCTGAAAAGCACTAAAAAAGCAAAACGTAACTCAATTTTTCTTCTCTTTTCAGTTCTTTTACGGCAAAGATTTTATTATCTGTCGACTTTCATATTATTACTCTGCGCCTAAAACTTGTAGAGCAGAGTTGCACTTTGAATACTAAACTAAGGACGGCAAGTAGACGAGCTTCCGACAATCCGGCCTGTTGTGCAATGTGCAGGTGTCAGCCAAGAGTCCAGTTCAGCTCGGCTTTATTTTTTCAATTTTGTGAATGTCCGAAAAGTTTACAGTACGAAAGTCCAGCTCACTCTTTCTCTCTGAGCGGACTATACAAACAACTTCTTAAGTTGTTAATCATACAGACCGACAACGAAAAGCAGACGGACGGCGATTTTACTATTGCCGTCTTGGGACTGCGCGTACGTGTTTAATATTCAAACAAGTGCTCGACCAGAACGGTCAAGCCAAAATTGAGTGTTGGAGCACGAGCAAAGTGAAAGATGACATTTCAAATTTGTTATCTATTCGGACTTTAGTTTACGGGACAGTTGCAGGAATTTTTCAACAGCAAATGAAGAACCGACTAAAAGACAGGGACTGTTGTACTGTTTGTCAGAATTTATTACACGAGCCTAACAAGTCCTTGGGGTTAAACATTTAACTTTCTATAGATAGTAAGGTTTGAAACAGATTGATTCAAGAACACTAAAGGGAATGGAATATTAACGAGCATCCATGAATGCAGCAAAAACGAACAAACTTCAAAGCGTCGACAATTTCTTGCGCAACAAATCAACTGCTGCTGTTGATTAAACTCCAATCATAAGCGAGAACAGCACTATTCCTCTTGGCGTCTTCAATCAGTTTCCGAAACAGGGACCGAAGGTATGCATAATCAGGAACCTCTTCGAAGCCAAGTCTTCTGCAATAGTCGACACATTTTGCGAATTCGGCTGGCAGACCCTGCGCACAAAATGAGACTAACCTTTAATCTGCGCCGTAACTCCTTCAACAAAGAGAACTTCGCTTGTTCTTCATTACCTTGCATAAATCAGCAGGCGAAGTGTTCATTTTAATTTGACAGATTTTTGCGTGCTTCTCGTTCTTGTTTGCACCCGGTTGGTTTTGCCACGGTAGTTTTCCTTGCATAAAGTATACGAGCACGTACGCTATTGACTCCAGATCATCGCGTCGGCTGTACAAAAAGGGCGCCAATGTTACACCAACACTGGCTAACTTTGTTATTGTTTGTAGACTTTAAATAACTTACGATAGTTCACCGCCAGTATGAGAATGGATTGACGTGTACCGAACTGTGCCTGTGATGCTTCCACCGTTGTTTGCAGGGCGTATATGATTGAAATTAGAATCGCGAAAATGTTTTGCAAGTCCATAGTCGATTAAATACACCTGAGGACATTGAGAATATAAACGAGTGTCCTGTAAATTGTACGAATGAATTCCCTCACCTCTTCTCCACAAATTCTTTTCCAATAACTCGTTAGTTTGTCTTTTCCGGATCCTTTCCGTCCAATTAGAAAGTTCTCTGGCTGCAAAATAGGTTAATGAGAGATGCAATGAAAATTCACCTAGATTCGTAGGAGAGTATTTTAACAAACATTCCAAACACCGACTCACTATACCTTTATGTCCCTATGTAAGATGTTCCGCCCATGAAGGTATTCAACTCGTTCTATCATTTGATCAGCCAACATAACAGTTGTTGTACAAGAAAATTTGCCTCCGCACTTGGTCAGCAAATCCTGAAGCGATGGGCCCAAGTTTTCCATTATTAAGATTGGAGATTTCGTCTTCTTGTCGGCACTAAAGAGTCTGAAATTCAAAAACTGACTCAGAATACAAATTCACACATAAGATGAAATCATAAGTTACCGTATTTTCGGTATTCCAACTCCGCCCTTAATTTGTTCATAAATTTGGCTTTCGACTTGCAAAAGGCTGAAGGATGCCTTCCCCGTCTTTTCTACTTTCAGCGCCAACTCCTGTACAAGGCAATACATTAGATTCGGTTATGCAGAAAATGAAAGCAATTAATCTAGAGTTACAACATACCTGTCCTCTTTGTTGCTCGTCAGCTACGCGGTATACTTCACCAAAGCTGCCGGTTCCAAGTAATTGAACAATGCGATATCTTCCGTTTACTAACTCACCCGTCTTGTAAATTGTGGGCACTTTCTTCGACGAGGAGACAACTGACGAGGTTACTGACGCCACCATCTGCTTTCTCTTCTTAACCCCATTTGCTTCTTGGATGTTCTTGTTACTGGTATTGTCGACTTTTTCTCTCAAGACCCCACCATTATGATTGGCCAATTTTCTCTTCGGTGGATCCATTTGCTTCCACTGGTGTCCAGCTGCACTCAATATAGAACCCGTTTTGACCTTCAAACTGTGATGCGTCTTAATCTATAAAAAACAGAGATCTGAAACGTTAATTTAGTCAACTCCTAAAGGATTCCACGAGATAAAATCAGCAGGAAAGTCAGACAAGAAACGAGCTTCAAAACCCGGCAACGACCATTTCCGAGCTCGACTCGACGACATATTGAAGAAAACAAGATCGTTTGTTTTCAAAATATTAACTCGGCTGTGTATTTGCATTTAAAATGGCGGCGAGACAAAACATGCTTGCTGTCGCAACCAATTAGCATTGAGCATTGCAATGCCATAAGCGCGGCATGGAAACTCCTGTCTCGACTCTCGTCGTCGAGGTCTCGTCGAATTTTCGTGCGTGCTTGCAATATCTTTAAAGCTGGTATTCCGCAGTTAATAAAAAAATGGCTCGTTCCAGGACCACGACTTCCAGGCCTGTTATTTGTAGCAGCCAGTCAAGACACACGCGACGCTAGGACGTGAGAAGTCGTGTAAACTGCAGAGCTTACAATAAACCATTATTGAGGAAGTGGATTCACAAATTCACGCGGACGGACAGCAGCCAGGAGCTTTTGTTTTGCGTGGAGTAGAAATATTCTCCACTTAAAAATGATGGCTACGACCAACACAAACAGCTGCAGTAAAAAATGATTGGAATAATAAAATCTTCAAAGCCTCCTTCCGCATCAGCGTCAAGTTTATTCCTCATGGGCGAACGAAATCCTCAAGCGAGAAGCAGCAGCAGTGAAGTGCAGCCAGCAGAAGACAAGACATTATTATTTTAAGGTCGAACGAAAAAGTAAAATGTTTTGAGACCTGCCAAGACCAAGACGCAACTCTGCCTTGTGCGTTTTCTCTAACAATGTGATCAATACAGTGTGCCAACCTTCTATTTAGGCGGCGATGCCGTCCCTTGCCATGTTGACGTTGATTGCTTTGGAACAATAACGTGAACGTAAAGTGAGGAATGACAGGTAACAAGACGGCCGGCGAATACTAAAACTTTTAAGAGGCACGTTTCATGGAAAAAGCTTTTGCTGTTGTGTTCGTTTCGTTCACACATTGACCCATGGAGAGCTGAGCGCTTTTCTCTCCTGCTCCTGCTTTACAAAAAGTTTTCAAGTGCGTCGTGTTTGCACATAACGAAATAACCTTTCTCCTGAAAGCTGAAAATGCTACCTCGGTCATCTCCAAATCGAAATTCAAACAATGAGGCTCAATATTTGGAGTTGAGTTTTCTAAACCCAGTACAGAAGCAGGATAAGACAAACAATGCACAACAAGTACGTAAGCTAAGTTTACGTAAGTATGAAAAATTGTTTCCAGCAGGTGCAATGATCTGTCGTCCAAAGGAAAGCTCGCGCACAGCCTCGCTGTCTACTTCGTTTAAAACCACACTAATATTAATATGATCATTATGCTGCTGGTTCCAGTTCCCGCATATTTTGCGTTTAATGTAATTTGTGACTGAGGAAATTACCTCACATTTACCTTTACGAATTTCAAAGTTTTCGTCTCACCCAAAGTCTCGCACCACAACGGCAACTCCGAAAAGAAAGCATTACCGTGTTAAGACGATCATTAACTATCTTTAATAATACGTAAAGTCTACTGAGCCACCATCCGCTCACCTAGGTGGAAGAACTCATTTTGGGCAGTAAAGGAAGTCATTCTATTTACCAAAATCACTTTTTTCAACTCCGACTATAAGTTTGCCGACTCAGTCTTATACGTGTCGTTACCTTCCCTTATTCGTCTTGGCCGTCATTTGGCTCATCACGCTATTTGTCCTCGTGCACAATGCGAATGGAGAATGCCAAGTTGCCTGCCATTTCACTACCTTACTTTCTCTTCTTTGTCATCAATTTCACCAGCCATTATTTTCCAACTGCGAAAGATGAAAAGTTTATAGGCACATTACTCGTTTGAGTTTGGTTAATGTCATTTCACCGTCCGGACTCTGACTTGACTTCCTTGCTGGGGACGGTTTCCGCGTCTTACGTGATGTCTTCTGCCTGAATTGTATAATTACAAGTAAAAAGCTGAGTTTTAACGTATGGCAATAAAAAGTGTTTGGAATTTACTACTTTCTTACCTATCGCAAGCTGGAAATGATCAAGTCTTTTCGATATGTGAATATTACACACGATGCTGAGCCTTACGGCTCTTTGTAGAGGCGTTTCAAGCGTATGCTGAAATGCTTGATGAATGATTTAAGGTGGCCAGAATTTCAGCCGCCTGTTCTGCCCTGATATGAGCTGGCGCTGGCCGCAAACTTTGTTCAGAAATAAACAACGATACGGAATCCATTGTTTTGCTTTTCAAAGCTCCTGATAACAAAGAGATTCTGCAAATTCTTTCAAACTTTAATCTTCGCTTTGGCCATGTAAGCCTCAGCCATTGTTCCAGCATTGCATGTGGCGTATTGTGAACCCTGCCGTGCAATCCTTGAATCCGACAAATAATTTTTGAACGAATTAGCATGCACTGCTGAGCTACAAAAACCATTTACAGAGCTCGCGGACTCTGCTCGCGCTCGAAGTATGCAAAAGTCAAATGCCAAAATACGGCAAAAAGAACGAGGAAAAGACTGAGCAGTAATTCTTGCTAAATAAAAAAAAGTTGAGAACTTTTTTCCACTAAACTCATTTCCCATTGTTTTCAAAAAACGTGAATATAAATCAACGATTCCAACTTTGCTCTTTCACTGCCGCCTCCATTGTTTTGCACCAGAGCTATATTTCTCCAAATTCTTATCTCTTATTTCTAATTCCGTCCGCCTTTGTCATCTCGTTTGGCCGGGATGATCTTCCTTTGTTAGTCCTTTAATGCAGTTTTGGGCTTGCAAGAGCGAAGCGACTTGGTTGACTCATGGAGGGTTTCCAGCCGGAGAAGAAAATACGTTCAAACAGAGATGTAGGTCGAAGGCCCGGAAATCTGAACAATCGCAGGCAGGTTTTCGTGTACTTCATTCTCTCGCCAATTATTGATAAGCAACGTTATTTCGAATGATGAACCCCAAATTAGCGGCAGGAGAATGGAAGAATCTAAATTGGTTTGCGTGTCTGGGATGATTAAGAATTTTTATTAAAATTCTTCATGGCGAAGGCATGCGTCAAACGTCAACCAAGGAAAAGAATTCGCAATTTATTGTTTTCAAATCGAAGAAATTCTTTGGGCGCTCATTCGGACTGATGGACGTCGAGGTGAAATACAGCTACAGCCGCTACTTGTCCAATTCTGTACAGCATTTATTCCGAGACACCAAACATGATCTACTCGGTAGCGTAGCTAATACGTAGTCATAATTTAGGGCTTAATATTGCTTTAGTGTGACATGTTTACTTCTATTAGTGAAATATTGCCAATATCACGAAAATGCAATATAGAATACTACGCGATTCGCTCAGTTCCGGTGAACCCAGCGTAACTGTTTCCAATTTCATGCATCTTGATTCGTTGTGATCTCTCGAAATGCCTGAGCCGAGCAACGAGCAGCAATAACCATCCAGTGCGTGAATGTTGCGACTTTAGCATGCGTCCCTTGCAGTCACATTGCATTGCAAAATGTGAAGTACGTAATTTACAATTCTCAAGAAGTATGGAACGGAATGAATATTTATTGGACATGCGAAAGCGTGACTCACTTCTTTGATGCTTCTGGAGTCTGCTGAACTATTTCGTTTGTTAACAATTGTATCGATCCATTCTGAATGCGATTATCGCAATTTTATGTACCGACTAAGTGCTCGCATCCCAGCAAATGCTTTTATTACTCTTATGGCTAACAAATTGACAGGGCAAATCGTTTGAAATAAAATTCTATGCACGAAGTTACAAGGTACAAAACGTTACGAATGTGCATGTTTAACGTAGTTAATGCAACAATAGTTTTGTAAGGTCAGGATTCGCCTGTGCGCTGCACACGCCTGAGACATGAAGGAACTTTTCCAGTTGTATCGGTACTACAAAAAGTACAGCAACGGGCGCTACGAAACTTCTTTCAAGAGCGCTTGTATCTCTCTCGCATCAATTTCCTCTCTTTCATAACCACGTTTATGTGCAAATAGCTTAGCAGAAGAAAGCAGGAAGAGATGACCAGATGATAAAATCATATTGGAAAAAGTTTCTAACGAGAAATAGGATTTATCTGTAATCTGAATGTATAAATTTTCAAAGTTAATAGAAAAGTTGTTGCTTCTCGTGTAAGCGAGCTGCGTTCGGACAAGAACAATATCTTCTCACTTGCGAAAACAAAAACCATTCATGCTGCCAGTACAAGCTGGAGGTACATGCATGATAATGGATATTTCCTGAGTTTTTACTTGTAAAATATTGTAATGGTCTTTGCACTCGACCCGCCGTTCCGCTTTTGCGAGTTTCGATGTGTGTGCTAGAGAATTGCAAGTCCTGCTCCCGATCTTCCTGGAGTTGGTACTTTGCTACTTTGCTCTCTGGCCGGGCTCAGGCTCAGTGTTTATGCAAAAGTTTTTCCCGATTTCAGGTTCGGAAAACTTCAGAGCGGGATGCGAAGAAACGTTAAACTACGATTACGGCCTCTTTCATGACTGCCTCCGACGAATTGGAAATGAATTTTCAGCAATTTGTTACAAAATTTCGTAGGTTCGATTCGTAGCGCATGCCAGCGTGCGCGATTAACTGCACATCTCACATTCCGTGCACTATAAAAATGATGTCGCCAGTTGTTTCAATTTGTAATGGCAGTAATGGACTTGCTAATTGTTAATCCGGAGACGACTGCCAAAATAAAAAAATTTGGAGCTTCTGGCGTTGTTGGCAAAGTATAATGGGTTCCTTTAAGCCAGGAAAGCTCACCTTGCTATACAAACAAGGAGTTCGATGCAATTTTGCACACATTTTAATTTACCGTTCTTTCCATTTATCATTTATTTTGGCTCTTTTCCCCGACGCGATAAATAATAGTTTCTGTGAATGTTATCTGAGGCCGCAATCTATCAGTGCAAACGACAAAGCGTATCCGAGCCTACACGATAATCCAAGGTGTGAAACTATTATTATAGGATCCAATGTGGTGCATGCTGTACATCTGAACGGGCTGGGTAGGGAGAATTAAATTTATGGGGAACTCAGCTCCGAATTGGGATCATTTTTATAAGGAAATTCCTAAAAATAGAATTCTGGGGTATGAAAAGGGGAGACGTGTATGACTTCATTTATATGCAGGTCCCAAGAATTTTATTACATCCTGCTCGACTGAACTGTATGTTTCCTTACGTTCCCGCTGCCTCCTGCCTGTATCCATTTTGTCTTGAGCTATTTTGAGTTGTAACTCCTCACGAAACCAAATTGTACTCATTCAGCCAGTGTCTAATTTGGTGCTTCATCGAACTCACTTCAAAGATTCATCAAAATGGTAAGATTTTTAATGTCAAATCATTAGCAGCACTTTAATTATCCATTAAACGTTTTTCAGTCGGACTTGGACAAGGATCAAATTGCCAGTAAGACCAGCATTCAATCCAGGCACATGTGCCGGTGCCTAATAAGCTCCTGATTCCTAATATGCTTGTTGCTTTGCTAGTCTTGCAGAAGGCTTTCGACAGCTTTGCCCAGGGCAAGCCCTTCATCACTCCCGAAATGGTCGGCTCCATCCTGAGAATGATGGGAACAGCATTCACTACTGAAACATTGCGGGAAACAATCGCAGAAGTTGATGCCGATGGTATTAACAATTTATTCTTGCTGTGGCGGGTTAAGCGTTCAGCATTTTGCCATCGGCAGTATCAGCACAATAACAAAGGATGAATTTGTTCACGCTTCCACCGATCCGAAGTGTGCTGTGCAGGCAGGAACTTCTTGCCTAGCTTGTGCACATTCCGTGCACCACGAGGCTTAAGCGGAAAGAGCGCAAACAAGCTAAAAATAGCACCTGTCATGTCTCACTGTCTTTTGGCACCACCACATACGTACAAGATGGATTCGGAACGGATTACAAAAAGAAATGGAACTGAATTGTGGGCCGCGGTCGTGACGCTGAAACTTTTGCAATTCTAATTTCAAGGGAAATTGAGAACCTGAAACTGAGAATCCGTTGTAATTCTTCCAATTCTAGGTTCCGGTGAGATTGAGTTTCAGGAGTTCTGTATTTTGGCTGCAAAATTCATTATTGAGGAAGACGACGCCGATGTGGCTAGAGAACTCAAGGAAGCGTTTCGGCTTTACGACAAAGAAGGTAAGTTGTACGCGGCTGGCATGTAGAACCCTTATAGCATAGCAGAGCGGTACGGTGACTCTGAATATAAAACGCAGGAGCCGGTTTCATCAGCACCAAGATCTTGAAACAAATTCTGCACGAAATTGATGACAAATTATCCGAGGCTGAGCTGGATGGAATCATCGAGGAAGTCGATGAGGATGGTTCCGGCACCGTTGATTTTGATGGTGAGCTCAGAAATTAAGCAATCTCAGTATTGAGTTTTAATTTATTATGGTTGCACTAGAATTCATGGAGATGATGACGGGTTGAGCTGTCGAACTGGAGCTCCGGAATTGCAGAAGAGCAGTGCACCATTTGAACCTCGAACTTATCATAGATTTAGGCCAGTACTCAACTTTTGCGACTTCGTCATTCAATAGCCATAACCATTTCATGCCTTTCTGTATTTAGATTCAGTTCAGTTTTTATTTGTTTCAAAATTCTCTGCGTAATGTAGCATTTCTTTGTATTTCGTTGTTTCAGTCTCTGTGCCGTTACAAAATAAATTCGGGCTTTAAATTAAAGTACCTACGCCACCAACAGGTTGAATTGCTTATAGAGGCAGTTTCGTAGTAGACTGCTATATGAATCAACTACGAAACTGAACTCTCTTTGGATATGCTTCTCCTCTACATTTTACATTCATCTCAAGTTAGGGATGAAACTCTGAGTTTGGCTCTGAGTAGTCGCACCAGGAACAGACGACTGTTGAGTACTTGCGCAAGTTGAACACGTCATTCGGGTCAAGATGGGACAAAGCACCGCTTTCATCGCAGAACGAAACTCCTTCAGATTGTACGCGTATAAAAATGGACTTATGGCCGAGTTGGCGTGAGAAAGTATAATTGTGAACTGAATCAGCTCCAACGGGGGAGAAAATGTCGGCCAAAATCCCTGCGAGTAGAGGAAGATGTTATCATTCACTTCACGTCATTCTGACGCATGCGTCGGGATTTTATGGGCATGACGAATAGGAAGCGCGGAGTGCGCGCGTACCTTAATACAGTTGAGCGTGTTCAAGGGCATCCAACAGATCCAGAAGAAAATGATAATGCTGCTCAACTTCTTCCCAGCTCTTGCCTCTCTTCGCTTTGCTCTGTCATTCTTTATCGCTTCCGTTTCAAACTTTGGTTCTTCATTGGAATCCTCTGACCGGTCATTGGGCAGCCCCGGTTGACCGTAATTCTTCTTGGACTGTGTTCCAAAGCATTGAATTGGTATGCATAATATTGTGAGGAATGAATGAGCGGGCTCAGCAAGCACTTACGTGTCTACTTCTAATGAAGCGATAAATGTATCCGTAGAATCCAGCCATGCAAATTGCTGGGAACACAATCGCCGTGAAGTACTTGAAGATCAGGTAATCGTAATCCATAATCTGGTCAAATCGGCATATGCCTAGTGTCTCATCCCATCCATTCTGATTGTACCATCCGAGCAATGGCAACGAGCCAAGAATCGCGCCCAGAAGTGTGCATAGAGCTAAAATACCTGCCAGCAACGGTTAACATCAAACATTCTGACTTTTCAATCAAAACATTTCATGCTAAAGTTTACCATTTGCGATTTTTGCGCTCATGTGATTATAGTAGGACACTGAATTGAATGTTGCCCAGAATCGATCCACCGACACAGCCAGAAGGCAGAAAATTGATGTGACGCAGCACGAGATTATCATGGAGCATGTGAACAGGCATCCGTACAGATTTCGTGGCAACCCGAAGCTTGCGAGAATTGCCAGCGGCACACCGATGACCCCGATTAATAAGTCAGCAATTGCCAGTCCAAGAATGTAGTAATTGCGAAATGACCGAAGCCGGCGATTCGTGCAAAAGACGTACACGATGAGCAGGTTCCCAAAAGTGGCCAGAATTGCAACGATCACTTCACCAGCTACGTACAGTTCATGGTTAATCATTGTGCACTCACTTCAAGCACTACGTTACTTATTGATGGACGATAAGATTGCGAATGACGTTTCTGACGCAGGTTGACGGGCTCCGGCGTGCTCCGCGGAAATTATTCCATATTTGCTCGGTTGTCAAACTGACAAGTGATAAACCAAGTGACCGATGAGTTGCTCTGCGCTGCGCACTGATTTTGGACTGACTTGCTCACTTCAGGTCACCATACGAAAATGTAAGGAGTCTCAGTTTCAATTCATTTGATGCACGCTGACGACGAGTCGACGGCAAACTCCACGTCCACACATGGCAAGCAGTTAACTGTTTTAGCACTCAACAAAACCAATTTCCGCATCCGTATAAAAAGCGACATTTTACGATTATGATTTGTTTACGAGACACGAAGTTATTTCTCAGTATGCGGAGGGAAATGCGTTGGCCATCGGCCGGCAGCAGCAACCACTGTCATGTCAAGACTCAAGAATGTGGTTGTACGCGACGCCAGCACTAGTACAACAACCACAACATGCTCCACAACGTGCAAATGCTATTAGCAAAGTGTTCGACTTCTGTCTTTTATCAATTGTCGCTCTTTTAAGAAGTTGCACATTTGCGAATTTGCACAGCACGTATTCGTAGAGCGAATGGAGCTCCTGCTATAAGTTTATTTTTTATTCCATCAAAGAAATTGGCTGGTTTCTTGGTACCAGTACCAGCTATCAGCAAACGTGTGCGTAATAATGCATGAGTCATCTATTCTTAGTCAAGCAGTTCATTAGGGTAGATCGATACCACAAAATCTCCTGCTGGTGGAGTCCATTACGCCAACAAATACTTTCTAAGTGCAAGTACTCGGTGGAAACTTCCAACGCAATACCACCATGCTTGTAGAATCCAGATTAATACTGATTTATTCAAGTACACATTGCAGAGAACAGAGAACACTAACAAATAGCAGATCAACAAACTGAAAGCTGAGGCGTAAGTTTTAATTGCATTAGTTCTATTTCAGGTCTACTACGTCTACTGCTCAGGTGGAATGTGATATTGAAC
This sequence comes from Mesaphorura yosii, assembly GCA_009869945.1. Taxonomy (NCBI): domain Eukaryota; kingdom Metazoa; phylum Arthropoda; class Collembola; order Poduromorpha; family Tullbergiidae; genus Mesaphorura; species Mesaphorura yosii. The sequence continues at coordinate 114,887 of WIXG01000082.1, forward strand.
CGTGTACACCTCTCCAGATTGCCCACTCATCACATGTCTACGCAGTTGTTGGGAGTAAAAGCAAATAATTATTACTGCAATTATTCTAAAAATTTGATGCACTACATTCACGATTTCTATTTGTGACAAGAAGTTTGGCACAAGAACGATGGCTGGCAATAAGTAGATTAGGTTCAAAATGAGAAACACGGTCATGATGCAGATCCATATGCTGATAACTGCAGGCCGTTTCTGTAAACAATACGCAGATATGTGTGGTTAACATTTGCTGGCTTGTGAAGGCCAAATATCAAACGTAACCTCATTTACCTGCGTTACTCCGTACGCTAGCACACAAGTCAAGATCAGCGAGCACGTGAAGACCACAACTTCAAATAAGAAAAATTACGATTAACTTCTTCATAAGAAATCTGATCACTAATAGCGAATCATCACTTACCATTAACGCCAAGAATGACGGGAATGAGGATAGTGTCAATGACGGCTTCCACCTTTTCTTGCTCCTCTTCAGTCTCAAATACTGACTGATCGTTTCGGCTTCCGTCTTTGAGTTTCTCCAGGAGCGTCGCCTTGAGATCATCTTTCTGGCTGATTGTGATTCCAATTATGACAGCTTCAAAGGTGATGAATCCCTGCAACGCGATCAAAAACAATGTCGGTTACGTGACGGTTGCGAATGCCAAAATGTTAGCGTTATTAACATACAGTTCAGATCGAAACTTACGAATTCAATGGCCAAAGTAATGATGCTTGCAATTTGCAAATGCGTTGGGCTGGTTCGACTCATTTTCGAGTCACACTCACTAGCTCAAGCTCAAGGAGGTTGTCAAAAGTCTAAAAATGCCAAAGCCGCTTGCCGGTTCCAGATGCGATCGAATCTCATGAAAAAAAATTACACTATAATCACTGCAGGGCTTGTTAAGTCGTAAAATTAATGTACGCAAACAAGTGATTATGTGTTGGTATTAAGAAGTTACTTGTTAATCTGTTAATTGCAAAGGTAAAGCATGAAAAGCGTGAATTTATAAACAGCATAATCAAACGCTTGCTAGACTTAAGCGTGAAACTCCCTTTTGTTACGTAATAGTAAACTTTAAACGCGATTGTTGACTCTCTACTTAAAATGATTGCACCATTCAAATTCAAAACTTGTAAATAAGAAATGCGGTGCACATATGCATCGCTCCTCGCGTTCGAGGCTTAATAATCTCCAATGACTCATGTCATAAATGCCAGAGCTAGAACTCAAGAACCGCAGAATGCATAAGGGTAATTGTACTTCAAAGATCGTACCTCTCAATTGCATTGTAAAGTAAGACGTTTTTGAAGGTCAGTCTCAACCCTTTTCGAACGAAATGCATGTGTGTGCAGCGGAGAGAAGCTACGAAGCTTAAAACAAACACGGAGGAGACGAAACAAAGGCATTTGTTTATTTTCTTCCACGAAGACCTAGAAGTTGGGCAACTGTCGTACACGTACAGTCGTACAGTCCGATCTTATTAAGCTAAGCTGAAGAGTACATCACATCTGGATTTCAATCGTGTGGTACATCCAAATAAAAAAAGAAAGGAGTTGTCCATTAATTTCCTGTGATGACTACTTCACTGCATTGAATAGCAGAACATTGATGACCGTTTTCAATTTCAAATTCAACTATTCGATTTATCAAAGTATGAAGACTTCTATCCGTCAGAAAATGACAAGGAATTTCATGCATCGCGCCGGTTTCATTTCCACGCCTGAATGAATCGGACTGGCGACTGGCACATCAAAAACGTGGTTGCTACCGCGCTTTCAGCACGGAGGATTTTCTCTCGCACGGGTGTAGCATGTGAGCTCACCATGTATAGCTGCGTAAACAACGCAACGGTATGCACGGCATAGAGCGGTAGAAAGATTGAAGTGAATATTGGCAGGATGATGCATCTTTCTCCTTTTGAAGAGTGAAAGTAAAGCAAATACAAGTAAAACCTATTACTTTTGTTCACATGAATTAATGGAACATGAAGAAGGCATTGAATTGAACGAGAGAAAGAAAAAAAAAAGTCGAGCGCGGAGAGAAGTGCCATCAAAACTGTAACTATTGTGAGGCATATTTTGTGTGATGATATATTCATTCTGTATTCATCCACATTTCTTTCATCGCGGCTGTTACCTATTTCCTCAGTACATGAACCGAAAAACGAAATACGCAACATACCGCAGCTGTGCTGCAACTGGAAGTTTGATTCCTTCAGTCCACGTCCACCGCGCCGCGCCATGCCGTTGACTCCTGCTATTATGATTACCATACTTTACACATCGTAAATATAAAGAAAAAGATAAAATCATTTTGAAAAGTCAACATGAGTAATTTATGAGCTTTTACATTTAACATATTACTGAACCAGATACCAGACGCTGCAAGCTTGAAGCACACGCACAAGCGTACGCACATTTACTCGTACTCTAGCAAGGTAAAAAATATAAATAATTCAATACTCTGAATGAGCGGGTGAAAGCTTGATCTACTTTATAGTGCGTGCGCTGCTGCACTGCATGGTGGGATGCCACGTGCAACTTTGGCCGTCTCATAAAGCCATTAATTATTACGAGAGTCTCCCGGCAATACCGAAATGATTCACTTAGCTGACAACCTCTAATCTATTTAACTAATCCGGTAGCAATGATCTTTTAATTTAAAAGCGTATCAAGTGTTGGTACGTGTATTAAAACTGGCATTGTCATTATCGGCATCTTGCCTGAGTGAATATGAGGTGGACAGAGTGTCGAAATACGAATCAGAGTACCCATACGCACTGCAACTCACTTCAGTAACATCATCCTCTTCTAAAATGTCATAGTCGCCGATCTCGTGAATGCGACACCCGAAAACTTTCTTTTCTATCTCAGTCTCCACAAAATATTTCTCTGCAGGAGTCTTTGAATAATGCAGGTGAACCTTGCTACTGAGCATAAGTTGGACGAGCCTAAAATGGAACTAAATCTACACTGCTTCACTCCCAGAGCAAATAACGCTTGCCATATTTTCAAATTCCTTTGTAGTTTACGAGCCAATTTGGCCCGACCAATTTTATCTACGAGTCGACTTCAATTTTTTAGGGTATGCGGTTCAACTTCAAATGCATCCAGTATTCAGCCTCAGTTTTGAATTCAGCATCAGACCACCGGCAAGTAAGACAACGGATACGAAGTGCAGACAAAAAGAAGCAATAAGAGTAGAAAATCAAATTAACCTGCCTCATGTCCTGTAATGTATAAATGAATTCACACGACACCTTGTATAAATTCTGGTTAGTCATTCCCGTTTTGTAAGACTTTTCAACGCCCAAAGTTTGCTTTTTTCTCCAACTTTCACCATTTGTCTGTGTTTATTGGTAATTGAATTGTGTGGGGTAACAAATTCGGTGATCAGATTTTTCTTGGCTTTCTTTCACCTACCTAAAATCCATCGCTCCTGCTTAACACAGACAGAAGAGTCGTTTCATCACTTTCAAATTATATAATCAAAGTTTTGACTTTGCGGGCAGCAATTTGGCCAAAACTCGTCATTGAATTTGAAACTGGTATGGTGTCTCTCCGCTGGGTTACAGATCGCCCACTTCTTTAGTATTATTCATTCATGATTTTGCAGCATACCCAGAATCGCTTCAATATCTGGTCGCTCCACGACATTGTCATCCGCTACAAATGTGTAAATTTGTTCCCCAGTTTCATTGTTTATTATGACGTCGCCACCAGTCATATTTAAGTCATCTCCATCAATGTAAGGACGTTTGACGACTTTTCCAGTTGTAAGGTTTTCCACGACCCAGTAAATCGTTTTCAATCCAAACGTCTACAAAGAGAAAATATCTACGACCAAACGTGCAAACGACTAAATTTCAACCTTCAGCTTTCATTTCATTTTCTCACCTTGGTTAAGGTATTACCCATTCCAAAGTGGGCATAAACAGAGCGATCTGGATCCCAATAATATTCATATTCACTGGCCACCTCTTTCTTATAAACTCTTACCGCGTCTTTCGGACTGAACGAAACAACAACCACGTGACACTTTGAGGCGGCCAGTTGTTCCTGGAGAGTTGTCATTTAGTGTAATAGAATGGATTATCATTGATTGATAACGAATTCTTACCTTGGCTTCCGCAAGTAGTGTCAAATGGATTTGTCACGGAGGTCAAGAAAGATGGCGAACGAAGACCATCCATGTGTACTTTGCTCCGGATGTCACAGCCATTTGGAATATTTCCAGCAGGCTGATTTTGTTCTCATCCTCGATGTATTCGAGTTGAAGTTTCTGAATATCACCAGACTTGATTGGTTTAAATTTTGAATCTAGTCGGCCAACAAATTGCAACCAATTTTCTTCTGCTTTGTGATACGCATTGAAAGCGGCGACAAACTCTTGATCGTCCTGATTAGTTGCACATTGCGCTTGAAGCCTTGCTTGGAATTGAGTGCCAACACTCGTACCAAATCCATTCATCAACTCCCGGTAGTATCCAAAGATTGCGGACAACTTGAAGGTGTCGGAATACTGCGCCAGAAATTCTTCGATGCTACTTCTATCGAAGGCTGCTTCGACCTCAGCGTGAAGCGCAGAAACATTCTTAGCGAAGTTATTTAGGAGTTTTGTGTAATCTGCCATAATGTGACGAGCTGAGCTGTGGTATCTCCAGTGAAAAAACCATGAGAAGATAGAACCTGAACTCTCAACCTCCAGGTTGAAACTGGCAATCTAACATGGAATATTTGTTTCGATGTCAATATGTTAGTCAATACGTGATTGAGAGATGTACCGTTTAAATTCTCGTCGTACGGGCTCATTGCGGTTATCGTGCTCAAAAGTAGGCCCTGACCTCAAATAAGAAACTTCAGTTTTAGTAGTTATGGATGAAGATCACGTTTATTGGACATGATAAGCTTGTCAATATAAAGTCACCGATTCGCGTGTGTGCGCATGCTATCATGGACGGAACAGGAGCATGTACCGTGATAGCCAACAACTTTTTTTATTTTACTTCAATGACACTTGAACCCTTTTCGTCTCATTTTAGTAATGATATTTGTATTTCCTATATCAAATGTCCACACTTTCTGAAGGAAAACTTTCGGTCATCTTTGTTTTCCTCGTCTGCGCCTCGCTCTGATTCGTACTATTCATTGAGGTTTTTGTTGTCTAAACTTTCTCCTTGCTTTGGCCCGGTTTTACTGCTTACAATCGTCGGCACAGCTTCCACAGCTAACTGAGAGCATATATTGTTTGACAATATGCTCGATCTGCTTGTTTGTTTGAAGTGGGTGGCATTCGCAGTCGTAAACAATGAAACACTTTCCAGACTTTTCTTCATGAGCGGCAACAGCCACCGAGCAATTGTATTAGACTTCATCCAATGGCACCGGTATCGACACGTGTACGAAGTTTGGAAAGTCAAATAGAAGAGAAAACCATCAAGTGCTCTTCCAAGCACAAAGTCGGTCTACCTGTTTGATCCTCCCATCTGGGTATTCAGATTATGCTAAACTTTTGAATTGTAAACACAGCCTGGTAATTGGCATCAATAAGTTATAAGAGGCTTATTCAAAGTTTGCGACTGACATTCCAAGTGGCCACGAAAATATTTTGAGACAAGAATCCGTACAATAACAGTTTTGAGACTCCCTTATTTATCCCAAAAGCTTAACAAGCTACAAATCACTTGAGTAAACATTTTGGTTAGCGAATGGTTTCTATTTTCTTATCATTAACTTGGTTAGTGACTTGGAAGCTTCAGGTGGGCTGGCAATCATCTTTCTCACGATGTGAATGCTGGATTGCTCTTGCCCAAGTGTCATCGGGGCATTTAATCCGAGACTGTTCGTCAACCGACAATTATTTCCTTGAGAAACCAATTTATTCAGCTTTGAACCAGAAAAAGTAACAGAGGAGGACCAAATAACAGTCTCCCAGGACTCAAATGGTTTTATGTGTCTAAGGGCAGGGTCAATGCGGGCGCAGGCATTGTTGCCTCCAACTGCGGCCCAGACGCTTACACCTACTCTCTATAATGATAAGAATAACGCAAATGTTCTATTCAGACTTCAGGATCAGACTGCACTCTCAGGCAGTTCCTACCATTCAACACACACTGCCGTAAGTATGAGCATTCTTGAAATACTTATTTCAAAGCACACAATCACATTTAAACGCCGAATTCTGCAAAGCAATGACTTCCTTTCACTCGCAACATTTCGTTATAAAATATTGCAACGGTTCTTCTTTCTCTCGCCCGCACTATTTCTCTTCCATCCAACGCTGGCATTTTTTCTCCACTCGATCCTATTATTGTTGTGTTCAGTGCTAAAAAAACTGAAAAATGCGAATCCACGATACTCTGATGCTTGGTGAGGCGAGAGCTAAAGTGAGGGAATTTCTCCAGAGAGACAAAATGAAACGTACATTACAAGGAAAACTCGGAAAAGGCATTTTGATGATAGTTTATAAGTAAATTTTTGGAATTCCTTCGCTACTTTAAAAATGGGGAGTCACGAGAAGCGAGAAAACCTAGAAACCTATTTACGATGATGTTTCATGGGAAAAGGTACGTAACTTGAATTTACAATGAGCAAACATGCACAAGGGGCATTACATGCACGCGGCCAATGGTACAAGTTATTTCAGAAGCCAATGGATCATGAAGCAATTGTTTCTAAATCGAAACCAGACCAGATTTTACGAAACAGCTTCTGGACTTTAAGATCATCAAGCATCAACCACTCACGCAACATGAGATCCAAAACATTGAGAAACTCGTGCTGCTGGAAAAGGAAAACTCTTACTTATTTCAGGTAGAGCTTCAAGTTACACCAATTGCAAATTAATTGCAACAAAAGCACAACAAATGCGTGAGCTATAAGCTTAAGGCCAAGACACACAAAGCTAATTCATTTGAATTCATTGAGGATGCTACGCTCCGTCTGCGAACAATTAAGAAGTCAACTCTCGTCCTCAGATGAAAGATTAGTTACAATATGAGTGTGAGCGAACCGGCTCGGGCGGACGCATGCTTGTTTTTCAAATACAATTGTATTAAGGATCAAGGCGCCCAGTGTTGATGTTGATGATTATTATTGTGTAGTAATTGTTCTTCCTTACATTCGCATTCGAGGGCCATTGCTTCATTTTCAGTCCTTGCATGCTCCGAAGCTCCGATCACGCAAGAGGGCAAGTTTGCTCAAGTGAAGTCAGAGATGAGTGAAAGTTGTAACTTATAAGCTATGGAATGGAAGGCGCTTGGACGTATACCCATGCTTGAGACGGAAAGCCCAGGCTAATTTAATTAGTAGCAATAACTTATATTTTTCTAGAATTTCACTTGTGTTAGTACTTGCTTTTACGCCTTCTTCGTTCATGATCAGTTCTGGCGTCTAAAGTTACTTCTTCATGCCTGTGGAATATGAGGAAGCTTATGAAACGAACACGAAGAAAGTATGAAGGAAGATCTGCTCTTCAGCACATTAGAAATGCAATTGGAATTACTCGCACGTGTTACGCGAACGGAGTGCAGAAGAGTGTGCCCATGTCTCTCTTGCCGACTCCTTCCAGCTATTTTAATTACGGAAGTATAATTTGGCGGCTGCTCTTTCTCCTTTCCCATTAATACTTGTTTTTCGCGTTCTCATTTGATTCGGCGGGCTCCTTTTTCTTAATTAACTTAATGTGAATGATATTCAACTTTGCACACGGCACACGATGTGAACACTCCGGCTCTAATCAGGTCAAATCTTCTTCAATTTATTCTTATCACATTGTGTTCATTACTTATTTACATTGGTCGCATCGGACCTGCACTCGACTCGGGCTCTCTTGCATTTGATCTTAATCAGCAGAAGTGCGATAGCGAATGCGATTGTAGCAGGGAATGGTGCCGTGAACAGGGAGAGGTTCTTCTTGGATTCGATATTTCTCGTAAGTTAGACAATTTAGAACACCCTGGAGAAAAATGAGGACTTTGACCTGGACTTCACTTCCATCCGCATTAAGATTAGCTCATCTACTCGGTACTGCTACTCGCACCAAGATTCGGATCCCACGTTGCGTTGCGTTATTGTTCCGCGTTTGGTCTTGGTTTGTTGTTTGTCGTTTGCCTGGAGTCAACTCGAATCCGCTGTTGTGTGCGTTGCGTCTTTGTGTCTGTCGTGTTGCAAGTTACATTGTGCACACGGTGACTTATCGATTCGATTTGTGTCCAAACTTGACTGAACGGGTTGTTTTCTCTCGTCTCCTTTGAACTTTAACACTTAGGCATTGTGAAAACAGGATCTTAATGGTTCTGGACTAAAACGGGCATTAAACATTAGTCTTCTTTCATTTTGATCAAACTGTACAGCGAAAGATGTGACCTGAACCTGTGTACAAAGTTAGTAAAGACGAGCGAAGTTAAAAGGTGAGCAAGGCTTGATTAAAATAAAGGCACGCACCAAGGAACAAATGTTCGTTGTACGTGGTGGCAGGTCTGTGCCCGTGCAAAAGTTCCAACCCGACTTGCTTTATTTATTATTACAAGTTGGGAAAGGCTCGTCCTGCAGAGTTCGTCTTTATGAAGATGAATTGCGTGTACTTTGGATAAGACGAGACACTCAATAAATAACAATGCAACTAGTGTAATAATAAAGAGTCAGGCTAAAAGCCAAGTTACACGAGTTAGGTAAACAAAACGCCACCGGGTTCAATGCGGCACCTGTCCAACTAACGGCGGGGGAAAGAAGAATGCTTCCTTCAGTTCCTACCGACGCTTTTTGCTTTCTTCAAAGTTTCTGCGACAAGTTGTCACTCGAGTCACATCCGCATCGGTTATCAAAGGAGGTGTGGATTTGCACTTCAGTCGTTTCACAACTATAACCACACTGTTTCACGAATAATTTTAATTAAAATTTAAAGAGTGCGGATTGGCAACTGATGGGGTTTCAAGCCAATGATTTTTATGACAGTAACCTGTCTTGCGATGGATTTCTGTGTCTCTTCCCATCTGACAAATTATCAACAATCCATAACTGACATTTGTTCAACTCTGAAATGTCATCACTTGTCAAATTGTACTCTTGTCTACGATTGCGTCAACATTCAAGCACGAAGTTTCACGTCGTGACTATCTTGAAGAAATAGAAAAAGTTGCCCCCAGCATTTTCTTTCAAGAGCGTGCATGAGGTCCATCCTAACTTTCTCCTCCACCTTTCTTTTCCTTCGAAAGCAATGCACGTTGGAAGGTTACTTCATAAGCATAAGGAAAGCACAAAGTTTAATAACAGGAGATGAAAATGAACCCAAAACTGGGTGCCAGAAGTAAGTGTTCGGTTTTACACATTGTGCGCTTACTCGCAGTTCGCTTTCTTCAGCAAAAGCAGAGCGAGATTCTCTCCAGTTCCGCCGGGAACGCCAGAGCTAGACGTAAAATACTGCGGTCTTGACATAAAATTGATGGTCGAAGACGAGATGAAACCATCAACAAAAGGAAATGAGCGCCTATAACAGGCATCAATTTTTATCAGGCCTCTCTTGAACATGTCTCCCACGTATCATCAGCAAAAGGAATTCGCTCGGAGCGGAACCTCACTAATATACATAGGCATGGCTTGTCAAGTATTACAGGATTAGAACAGTGTGGAACACGTTTATCTCGTCCGGGCCTAGCTCTGGGCGATTTGAAGGTTCAAGCATTTAGAAAATCTCTGGGGAAGATTCCAATTTTTCACAAGAATAATCGAGTCAGAACAAAGAAAAAGAAAGCAAATCATCAAAGGCGTAAAACAGTTGACCTATTTTATTACATTTTGTAAGCAGGTTTATTACGTAATTATCCACATATTGTACACATTTGTATACAGTTTGAATCAACATAACATCAATTTGTTTTGTCCTTACTTTTATCTTTCAAGTTGGAGTAGAAAACAGTTCCAAAAGGATCCAATGGAATTTCGAAGTGACGGTTGATGCTTTCGGCACCAGCAACGCCTTGCCCACCGTAGAAACCTGCGTCGGCGTTTCCTCCCATGTAGCCTGAAATAAATTATGCGTTATTAACTATCAAAAGTGGCACAGGCTTAGAATTTTTATGCGCACAAGCTTACCATTTCCAAACCGGGTGTTCCCGTTTGCATATGTCAACGGAGCGTAGGGCCCCTGCGAGTAACTTGAACCATGGCCACCAGTGTGAGAAAACAGTGGCCTATTAAAACCTGGACCACGGATTCCTCCCTCTAAACCATACGTTTCAGCATCCGAACCAGAAAATGATCCGTAGGGTCCTGATAAAAGACGATTTTGCAAGAGGGCAATTTATTAATTGCCAGTGTAGTTCTGAAATTCTAATCACCTTTTCAGTAGAAGTAACTCACCAAAGGCATGAGCGTGACCTCTATTCAAGTTTAAGTTCAATCTGTCCTCAGTTCCAATTTCAGCGTCCTTTGTGGCTTTCTCGGCAACCTTTACTTCCTTGGAATCGATGCTGCCAATTCCCAGAACCAGCCCAGCAACCACAAGCAATATTAAATTACGAAACATTTTGTTTGTGTGATTCACGACTATTGAACTTGATCAAGACTCGCCGCACTGAACTTTGAGATTGGTATCTCAATTGAGCTAGGGACCCGGAACTTGACAACTTCAAAAAGCTGCTTTTTAGTTAAAAATAGCCTCTGAATTATGGTAATGCCCAAGCGCAGAGGTCAAAGTACTCTTTCATAATTTCTAATAATAATTTACTAACCTTTTCTGAAATACCGGCCTGCAAGCAACTGACCCTTGTAGCAATCTGCTTATCGAAATGCAAGGAACACAACAAAATGAAATGACGGAATGCTTGTCTAGTGCATGCTTATGTATTCATGCATTGTCATTTTAGTAGAAATCATTATCTTATCCAACTTTCAAGGGCCGAGAAGCCTAGTCATGATTACCTGTTATTTCACACATCAAAAATTAAATGGAGTTATGAGCTGTAGTTGATACGAAGTATTGCTTGCTGACCACGAGTGAGGAATTACTTCGATGCGATGGTATTTTCTATGCTGCCATGCCGAATTATTGAACACTAAAGATTGATTCCGTCGTCCAGTTCCAAACCTTCGTAAATCGTAATCAATAAGCGACTTATGATTACTGATCAAGTAATCGATCCATCTTTTGCAATTTTTTGAGCATGCGGCAGTGATTACCAAAAATTCTGGTAAGTCGACTGTGAAGGAGACATTCGCGGCAATTGGCTAGTGAAAAGTGTTCTCTTGTAAGTCCTGGTTCTACCGCTTGCGATTATATGTTGTCTGGGCCATGAGTCACGTGCCAAGCCTGCCTGATAGCATACATTGTCCTACGTTCAAGATTAGGGTGGATACGACGATCGAGGCACAATGAGTGAAGACGCGGACAAAACTTCAGCTGCGTCGATTGTCTCAATTTCTTGGGTTGAAAAATGTGACACTTAGGTGGCAGTGGGTCGCTTTCCTGGACAATGACTCATTGATGGTAACAAGGAACCTCTACGAAACTCAATGATGTCAACTAAAGCACTGAATGACCCAAGCACTTCTGAGCTGATATTTGAACTCTACGTTCAGAAGCACCGGACACGAGTCACATGAGCAGTCAGACAAATCTCCTGGAGAAGAGAAGAAAGAGCACCCGGCGTGAAAACACAATTGACAAGTTAATCTGGTCCTCCTACATGACTTCTGGGTAACTAATTTCTGATTTGTAACACTAAGTTTATTTGATGCGGTTTTGTGCTTCTTTTGTATTTTAATGAAAAACGATTTGGTTTTTTAATGTCAACTTCTGGCTCCTTAAGTAAATGACGAATAAATGCACATTCATAAATTCTTGTCATTCAAATCAGCTTGGGATTAATTGCTGGCTGATTCATTTGCACGTCTGAAATGCCTTTAGAGTTTTCAAGAAAAATGAAACTAGTTGGTGGAGGTTGGAGTGGTGGGAAGCCAGTAGTGGTAACAAGTTGTTTGCAAATGAGACGGCAGGTGTGAATGTGATAATGTGGATAGCGAATGCAAAGTTACTCAGAAGGTTGAAATGAATCGCAAGCAACCAGCGAGATACCAGGATCCAACGACAGTTCCGTCTGTCCTTGTCTGCCCAAAGTACTACGGTATTTGAACTTATTCAATTTATTAAATCCTGTTTGCCATCCGATCCTATTGTTCCGAACAAGAACAGGAAATGTTACATTTCACAGAAGCGTGGCTGACAATTCCGGGTTCCTCGTTATTGCTGTTGAACATGCAAAAAATTGTTGACGATGTTTTCTTTCATGCGACACACGACACATTTTTCTTGGCACTCCTCCTGAGGAATCATAAAAAAGCTAATTCCATATACGATGTGGTCTGGGATGATGGAAGATAATCCTTGTCTTTCGTAGCAAGTTCGTTCGTTCGTTCATTCAAATCGTAACCTTGTGAAATGAGAACCTCGTCAGTTTAGGAGTTGGGAGACGTAAATCTTGTTCATTGTTGGGCATGCTGTCGGACTGACTGAATAATGTGGATAGCGTTTCAGTACATTCCTTTCTGTTTTTCTCTGTCGGATATTTACAGCATGCCACTTGGCATTTGGGGTAAAACTGCAATCGTCGCCATCTTTTTATGTGTCGTTTTCTCATGTGTGTTCCAAGTGAGTGCGAGGAGCGACAGTGGCAACAAGAGGACGAGACTTCAAAATTGTTACCAATGTTTTGTAATGCTTAGTATTCATTTCCTTATTTTCTCCTTTCTGCTTCCTGCATATAGCAGTCGGGATTAATAATATTATACGATTTGCAATTTATGTGCAAATATTTGTTGTTCCACACATGCGAAGCACAATAACAGTGCGCAGTTTTGTGCCCGCATTTTCCTTTCTTCTCTCCCTTGCTTGCGTTCGTCTTTAACTTTAAAGTATCGCATTCGCGTTCGCTTCCTTTGACTATCTGATGCGCGTAGGAAACGAGGTTCAATGACTGTCGCTACGCTGCTCTCGTAGCGTAGTACCAAGAGATGAAATTCACAAGCAATAAAAGTCGTTCGCAAACATAGCAGCGTATCATAAATATCAACTTTGTACTCATTCAATTAAATTGTCAACCAAATTCTTCGAATGCGAACAAAAACGAAAATACATGACAAATGAAATTTGCTAAGAGAAAGAAACAAACAGCACAGAGAGGAAGAAAGAAAAGCAAAAGACAACATTGGTGAAAGAAAGTGCGTGCCAAATGCCATGAGTTCAATGTCAAGAGACAAGTAAATGAGCTAAAGAGACTTGTGAAAGGAAACGGCTCTTTCTTTTTTATGAATTCACTCCAGTTTCCAAAAAAGACTCGTATGCAATTTGGCTGCTGAGAGTGCTCCAGTTCGCACGAAGGATGCAACAATGGGGAAGTCCTCAACTCTAGGAGTTCAATTAAGATAATTACTGTCATGTGTCACAGAGAGAGGTGGCAGCTGTATGGGCATGTCAAACAGTTTGCCAGCACTGTATCGATGCTTCTTCCCTCCGTTTCCTCGATCTTGACGTTCACTTGATTTCTGTGTCGATTCTATGAAATGAAAATGTTTCTGAAGCAGAAATTAGGCGCTGCTGATTACATCGAAAAATTACTCAATTCACACGCTTTGTTATTTCTACTTTGTTTTACCATTTTCAAGATCTCCGCTTAAATTGACATTACTACATCGAATTATGACTTATAAATTATTACACCTTTCCTTACTATTTCAGCGCATTACGCACTTGTGCAACATTTCATATTTTCACTTCCGGGTTTGTTTTTACAAGGTACGACACGACGACTTCAAATTCCAAAACAATTTTCTATTGTCACCACCGTCAAGCTTTTAGTCTGATTAAAATGAGCAATGCAATGTTGGTTCTTTCTATTTACAATAACGTCTCACTGAATGTACACCAACAAAACACATGCAGGCAAAATATGAACAGGGATGGAGAAAGAGGAAATTTGGTTTGTCAATCAAATTACGTGTACCAAGCTGAGATTTGAATTTGCGGTACCCACACACCTTTCTCTGTATCCATTACATAAATTGGAGACGCACAGCGGGAGGCTGAGCCGAGTCTCATGTCCCTGTTGCATGACATGCCAGTGAAATGTGGTCGCACTGATCTAATCATAGGTTGTACCACTGCACTGCGAGGCGCACAACGCAAATTGTTCGGCGCGAGAGGCGGCCCGAGCTTGCTTTCTTGTCGCTCCAGATTTAATGAGTTTTCAACTTCTGTTCTGTTCTTGATTTCAACCTACCCAAATGTACTTTAAAGTTGAAAGCATGCTGATTACACTGATGATTGATGTGGTTAATCTAATTCCAAATTTAGTCTAGTGGGATTGAAAATGAGGATCTGCATGGCCACGTTCTTTGAACAAATAATTTGAATTTGTGGTTTTCGAATACTGAGAAATAATTTGATTCTCGACAATCAAAGTGCTCGGCAATTCGACGAATACTTAAGCATAAATTCCTGAATTTGAAGGGACTTCATCTTCATTTACACGCAAGTGTCATAAATTAAACTAGTACAAATGTACTAGTTTGACTAATTGCAATATTACAATGGGTCGGTTTGCCGGCTGCTCTCAGTTAATTCTTCAAGTTAATTTCGTGGAAGAAAGGAATTAAATATTAATTACCGTGAACATAGCACATTCATTGTTTTCACGAATCACAAATTCTTGACATGTCTCAGGAGACCACTCGCATTATTCAATTCAATTCCGGTAATTACACTTTGCATCAACAGCATTTTCAGCATGTGCATGCCATGAACTTGGCGCTGTTTGATATGATAAACGATGGCATGAGAAATTGCTCAGAATTATGTTTGGAGAACAAATTAAGGAAATTCTAATTAAGAAGAGCGAACTTCGAGGCTGCAGCGTGTTCAAGACTAATAACGAGCGGTCTTTGATTTATTTCCACTTACTTCCAGCATGACCGGCTTATTTAACTGTCTCAAGGAACTTGCAAGCCCAAAGCCAATTCAGACCATTGCAGTGGTGTTAGTGAACTGAAGTCCTGCACAGAACACGCAGCCTTGCAGCATTTATTTGCGCATTTTGGCTTGTTCTTCGCTAACACTCGGCTACAATGGTATTAGGGCGCAAGAATGGAGCGAGACGAAAGATTACTCGAGTTCCATCTCAATAGAGTTAAAATATATTACTTGTGAGATATATTTTGGTATCTTCTCTTTCTCTCTTTCTCGCCAGCCACTGTAAAACATTCATTCATTGCCTCGTAGCAAATCCAATCCTCATGGTTCACTGACAGAAGAACCAATATCTCATTTTCCTACAGTGCAACTTTTGGTACGCAGTTTCTTTAATAGCGTGTAGCAGCAGCACTAATATTATAAAAGATTCGCTTCGCTCTACCGTTTTATCCAGCCATGGTTTATCGGACACACGCTTCCGTCCAAAATGACAAAAGGCTCCATGTGTCACAGACATTCAGAGAACAAGTTACATGCTTCCATGAGCATGGGCTATACGCTTCTCGATTCGTCTCTGTTCAGGACCGAGGAACCGTTTTCCTCGCGAGGCCCTGCACAAAAGAATTAGGAGATAGCGACCATGTCTTCTGGTGCTGCTTGTAAGGCTTCTATCAGTAGATGATGAATCTTCTTGCTGGCAATCGCGCTCGCATTCGAAGTTGCAGGAGAAAGCAAATGCCGAGTTAAATATATTACTTTTCATTCATATCAAGCAGCAGAATGTAGCAGTAACATTGTGGCACGGCACAGCATGCCGCAGCCATCGCACATGGCTCTCGCCTCGCCTCACGTGGCGCGTTTCGGGATGCCTTCGCATTTGTACGGTTTCTTATTCCCGTTCGCGAAAGCGAAAGGTGAGTACGAATACCTTTTGGTGGAGTGCAACCACTAGAGAATCTATTTACCAAGGTATTTGTTCTTATTCTCCATTCAGGAGCGGTGGCAGGCGCCTCCGTGAGTTTCATTCTCATTTCCATGCATTCTCGTTCCTATACTATTACAGCTTCCGAGGATTCTTTTTTCTTTTCCTTAAGATACGATACGATTCTGCTTCAACTTGAATGTTTTGTAGTATTGGAATTTACGTATGAATGGGCAGGCAGGCACGGCAGCAGCGGCAACGCAGCATCCGACCGACCAGCCCTGACTGGCGTGGCGTGGCATGGCATGGCGTATCTTGCACATTTCGAAGATGAGACTGGAAAGATCCAGCATGAGTAATTTATGTGTTTCCTCCTTAGTAGTTTCACGGATGGAGAAGATTTAAGCTGATGCAGCACAGCAGCAGTGTGACGGCTTTGAATATATAAATATAAATTCAAATGCTGGGCGAAGGCATGAACGAATTGAATGCGCCTGAATTTATACACCCGTGTATAAATTCTCATGGACGGTTTGTTCGTGGCTGCGTGCCGCGCCGCTTTTCGTTGTTGTCTGTTTGCGTTTGGAATTTAGAAAATTTAAATATAATGAAACATTTTCCATGTTTCGGATTCAGATGAATAGGCGACTGGAGAGTGAGACGTTATTTAAATGGGCTTTCAACAACTATTCAATCGGATCAGAATCGCTTTTTATTTTCACTTTGAGTGTGGCCGGCACTGAAGAAAGTGATTCATGATTTGAATTCGAGGCAATGACTTGAAGAATTTCATAATGGAATTGACATGTCAATCTTAACTTAACTTGCTGCTCGTCTGCTCAACACTCGCTCGAGTTACGGAACAAGTCGGCTGTTAACACAAGGCGATGTGGTCCAACAACGAATTCTTGAACTCGTTGTCCTCGTCGTCGCCGGACGAATCAATACAAATTCTCAACTGCTGTGAGTAAAATTGCTCGAGAATATTGTTTGTAGACAGTGACACCAAGCTAGGTACCCATTTGTCATGTATCTTTTCGTCATCCAGTGCCAGATGCTAGCAGTGATGCATCGGCGGGACTAGCACGGACGGGAAAACATGTCAGGCATGGTAATAACATCTATCATGTTCCGGATAAAAGGATAATGGATTTACAATACTTGTAGCCTTTCCTTCTGTATTGTATCGTTGTACATTTCTTTATTCTCGTTTCAGTTTACTTGGATCAAATAAAGAGCCAAGATCACCTCATCGACTCATCAATCATGTTACAAGAATGTCGTACACCGAAATGATTTTAGTCCATCCGCTTCTCTCATTTTATTTGAGCCCAACTTTCTCCCAGACTCCATTCCTGGCAGGTGGTGGTAAGAACGTTAAATAATTTATGATAGGCAAACTTACCTTTTCTGCCCGAACTGGACAAAATAAAGGTTGTCAAAGACTTTTACAAAGTCCCGGGAGTAAAGGATTTAAATGCAAGTAGGCCGAAGTTCTGTCAGATAGAATAAGAATCTACGCAAACATTTTCCAATGCGACCTGTCCGATCAACTGCCAAACAAAGAGCGAAAGACAGAACCCATATAATTATCAAATTGATGTCATCTCAAGATATCTACTCGTATGTGTGTAACGGTCTTCCCGATTATGAAGTCACATACATTCTGAGCAGTACAGGTATACTAGTCATTAATGCAAAACGTTTGTTTATTCAAAACTTGCAAGATTTGTTCAAGAAACATAGATGTAATTAGAAATTGTTACTTTAAAATCGAAACAATTCCCATCTCACTGATTGTGCCGTCGTAGTCGTGTTCCTTATAACGTGAATTGAGTTTCCTCTGATTTACTTTCACCGCCCTTACATAGAGAATCCGTAGCACCAGCTGACTCATTTTTCAAAAGCGTTGCTCTTTCGTATTTCTTACATCGTCAACAGCATTTGTCATAAAAACACATTGGAAATCGGAATGAGTTTTCTCACCAGCAACATTTGATATAATACTTTCTTTGCAATTTGTTGTACTCTTACAGACTTTAATCACGCACTCACACATTCGTATTACACTGAAATCTCTTGTATTTGAACTCTTTTTTTCATGCTCCCACCGCACGATCGCGTCTCTTCTCTTTCTCTTTCAGGTTGACGACGGAGAATGCCGCCAGCTGCAGTTGACAATGATGAAGCAAGGCTGATCATGGACCCGGCTAATGAGGGAGGCATGCTTCTTGGCGGCGGCGGAGGTTCAGGAATCGGCGGACTATAAAACCCTGAAGACGCCGACATTTCTTTTGTGAGAAATGATGAAGTTGATAAATTCCCACCCCCTCCTCGGTGATGTCTAATCTCGCGAATCAATTCTTCTTCATCAAAATCTTCATCGCCATATGGAAACTCGCCATGTGGCACCGTGTCTTGATGAATATGCTGGTGATGTCGACAGAGGGACGCAGTTCTGGAATTGCAACCGTTGTTTTCATCTTCAGGTCGAGGTTTTGGAAGTGGGGGCCTGAAAATACGAAGAAAGCCTAGCATCAACTTCCTAATCCATTTCAATTATAATTGGGACAACCAAACTAGTTTTTTAAACTATTTAGACTTTGTCCCTTTGCTCAAGTTTAGTTTAATCAGATGTGCAACCAGCATAACAAAACTACGCTCGTTTCCACATATCTTTGCTCACAGTGAATTCAGTAAACGCCTCGCAAGTAAGGGATGATAATTTGAAAAGAAGTAAGAACATTAACCTTCAACCCAGTTAAAGACAACGAGCCAGGAAGTGCTTAAGTTAAGAGAAATCATGACCCTTCCTAATGCCTCTTATAATTAATGCATTGTTTATGCGCTCCGGGACGGCGTCGTTTGCGCTTCCATCAGTTTGTACATAAATACAGAAACCGCACGACACGGCAAGGCGTTACTACCAGTTCGGCTTGTTTGAAGAAAATTATTGAGGACAGCTTGAAATAATTTGGCTGCTTCTCGACCCACATGAATCACTGCGGTGAAAGGAAGTGTGAGTCGAAAATTGGTCTGGCCTACTGCAAGGACGGAACGCCAAACGCCTTGAAATGACTCCGGCACAACTGCCGTTTTCGAATTCAATAAATCTTCATTAAAGTTTTGGTGGATTTTGATATACGGATTTGTGTGAATGCGCTTGTAAATGGAGACACGGGGTCTTAATGCAATGTGCATGTAGCCGGGGGTTCTTTCATTCTGGCTTCTGATGTGAGATTTCAATGTTATTGTAGAGTTTACATTCCCTGTTTATGTAACTCGACTCGCCTTCCTGCTTTGAGGCTCTTCTCCATCTCACTGCGTGAAAGAAGAGGAACCAGAGCCACTGGACTAGAAAAATGCTTTCTCTTAAACAGACAGCTGGAAGATATGGCCATTATTTTCTATTACACGTATTATTATACGAATGGAGAACACAGAACGAGCTGGGCGCTGCAAATGGTGAAATGGAAATATGAGACAAAGGGATAACAATTTGTGTTTATAGGAAATGAGAAGGAGGATTTATAAGTTGTCCTTTTCCAGCTTATTTTATTTTTTGCTCCTTCTGCGGAATATCGAAATTCGCCCTACATTCTCGTTTCTTGGCCCCTGCTCAGTCTTCACTTAATCATAATAAGAGCCGCCGGGATGGAGAGCAAGAGCAAGACCTTACTGACTTAAATAAATTTAATTAAAATGAAGTTACAAATTAAATTTATAAACTCGAGTCGTTTGGCAGCAGTGCCCAAGTACTTACGTATGTGTTTTCTGATGATATATGGCAAGGAAAATAAGCAAATTGAGCAAAAGTAGGCAACAGCCGACGCCAATTGTCACTCCCAAGGCAGTTCCATACGAATGATAATGGGACGCCGCGAGCTGTCTCACCAGATCTCGATCACTGCCAACATCCACCGCAGACGAGTTCGCGACTGTTGACGCATTCGGTGGACATTCCGACGAACTCAGAATTGTGTTTGGAGACAGCGTTGGACTCACACCAGCTACGCCGGAATTTGTGTTTTTATTCGATTTGGACCCGCTCTCATCGCCCTCGTCTTCCACGTCGTCCTCAGGATGTAATTCGTCAGAATCCAGAAGACTCAAGTCGCTCTCAACGAGTCGTGGTGGTGCGGCTTTCACTTTTACTTTCACTTTCGAAGACGTTGCACTTGTTCCAGTACTGCCCGCACTCGACCCGATTATTGTGTTTACCGGAATGAGCTTCAGTTGTTCTCGAACGAAACCTGCAAATGCAAACAGAATCGTAAATATAATGAAAAAAATGGATGCTGGTGGCTCTTTATTGCCGCTCCGAAGCGTAAACATCATTTTCGTAAAATGTTATAATCGCAATAAAAGAATGAGACTGCGAATGCAATTTCGTACACAGTAATTGCATATCTGAATTTTAATTAAACTCAAATGTAAAAATGTACCGGCGAAGACCATGTTTACATTATGCGAGGTAATAACATTCGTCTGCATTTAATCATAAACGTAATTGTAATGTGAGCGCATGTGATTCTTTTCCATACACATGCAAACGAGCAGAAGATGAAATGGACCTCCAGCAAAGAATTTCGAATAAATTTAACTGTACACACGTGCATTGAGTGAACTCCACAATGCAATGCGTCGTCTCCAGCATTTTATGAACCATAAAGAATTCCCTCAAAACGTTTTATTACAGAAGCAACGAAATGGTGAAAGTGGAAATAAGGACTTACAAGAACAAGGACAAAGTGCACGTTTCAGATTTGGATTTAGTCTTTCGCTAACTTGCTCACGTACGTGCTCTACAAACTAAACTACAAATCGCAAGCAATACATAATGATACCTGTTACCGCTGTAACGGCTAGGCCTATTCTTCATCTTAATACTTTTATTACTTCACGAATGCATAAATTCTGTCTGGAAACAGTTTGCAATTTAAAACTGAAATATAACCTGAACAAAAGCAACGGGATCTCAACGGGAGGAAGACCTTGGAATAAAATGAAATGCATTTATGCATCCAGGCTCAAAAAAGGAACCCGCCGACAGCCCGGAACTCCATGGAAAATCGTATTCGAAGGTCTGGTGTGTATTCGCTAAAAATCATATAAAATTTAAGTACGCGGTTCAACAAGCGCGCTTTGATTTTTAAGAAAATAAAATCTCATATTTATTGCTAGGATTTTGGGATGAGAAGCTCTCAATGGGAGATTTCTCGTAAACCTCAACAAAGCAATGGAGAGAGGATCAGCATAAGAGCCAGCCACGCGTTCTAGTGAGCCATTATCAATTTTATTATAATACTTGTATACGATTATGTAATGAAAAGCCAGGAGAATGGCCCGCAACAGCGACCGTAAACTTTCACAAAATGAAATTGCGTTTGAAGTCAACGACTGCGATGCGATGAGAAAAAGCTTTGCCAATTTCCTATCTTACACAAAGCATGTTGCCTTTATCGATTCTGACAGGAGTCACATTTCTTCCTGAAACGATGAATACTTTTGAAGGGCCGATATTGCTTTTGACCTAAGTCTTGCTAAAGTGCCAGGACAGCGATTGAAACACTTCGAGGCCTCGACGCCCGTCCTTTGTCTATCGTTAATTTAATCCGAAAACATTCAAATTGCTTATGGCAGGACAGAGCCTGAATCATTCTGTGACACATTGCCCGCCAGGAATTCGTTAATCTATCTCGACTAGTCTCAAAGATTCTATACGGCGATTTTAGTCGGGAGAGAGATGAAAGCTTGCGCCTTGTGCCACACAGCATTGAAGGGCAAACGGAATCGGTGCCAAAAGTATCCGCGCTCTGCGCTTCATATTCGACCGATACAAGAAGCAAAAGTGAAAGTTACAAATGAGAAAAGGAAATAATGGGTTAGAAATATAAAAAGTAATTTATCTCACAACAACGCGATATTTCTATTACTGACTATGGCCACGAAGCACATTAAGGCCGGCGATGACGGAGGAAATTGTATTGTATATTATTATTTTGGTCTGGCACAATAACGTTGACTTTCACTCTCGCCTCTCGGATCCTTGTCCTAATCTATAAATACATAAATAACGCATTTAGTGAACGAACCTTCATAGAACTCAGGCCTTTCTTCACGGAAATTATGATGAAGCATCGAGACGTCCGCTCCACCAGACTGGTGTAATTGAGGTATCTGAGCAAAAATTCGGCGTAATGTGTTAACGCATAGCATGAACCTATTACGGCCACAGTCACATATTTAGTTAGCTCACCAAATTCAACCACAAAGCCATCTTGTGACCTCGGTAATGACTCCGCATCCTGGGTTCTGCATTCCCTGCAACAATACGAGACAAGAGCGCTGATAAAAATGTGAAAGAGACACTTTTATTTACGGCATTGGTACACAAGTGAAGAGTGCGAGGCATTATGAAGAATTCGTCAAAGATGATGCAACAGAAGTTGAGAAGGCATCGATTGAAAGCAGAAATTGTGCACAATAGATTTTATACGTAATATCACATTATTATATTAAAGGCTTTTGCTTTTAGGTGTTCACTTTGACTTTCCTCTATCTTCGGCTCAATTCATTGTCAACAAAGTTGACTTTCTAAGTTTTCTATCTGAGACGGTGGAGGGTGAGATCAAACAGAAGCGACTTATCCTTAAATCCCTTTGATAACACTGCGTTGATGTAAAATTCCTTCGCCAATATTCATACAAGCAAGCCACGAGTGTATTCCGGCAACTAACGAAGCCTAGCTCGTAAGTGTCGCATTATATGCGGAGGTTTTCTTTGCACGTGCATACGACATTCTCAAAGCGCAGACAAGGCAATACGGTTGAAAATAAGCCCTCAATTGAATTGCCTTTGCTAAAGGCTGGCGTTTGGTGCGGGTCTGCAGTAGAGAAAAAGTTGAACTCACCAATTTCAAGATACAGTTGGTTTATTGGGTCGTAAGAGTCCCAGAACGGCGGCTGAGTGTCTTCAATCGATGAAGATCCTTCAAAGCCGCTGTTCGGGTCGCTGAAGTAAAAGAAAATAAAAGAATTTCACGTTTCAACGTCTCGTCTCCTATAACCGTACGGCCACAAATTAAAATTTTAGTGTTACGGAGAATTAGCACTTACCCGGATGTAATAAAATTGGTCAAATAATGAAGCAAAGTTGTGGCAACTTTCTTATCACTTGTAGAAAAGGACGGAATTAAAGGTTCCTTGTGGTTCTCTGACTTCACGATTGGCTGGCCGAGAGAAAAGTCGAGCAGGTCTTCACTGATGCTCCCAATTCTCTATAGTGCGTGCAACAAGACCTCCGTTAGCCTAATTCTCACATGCGTGGCTTTAAATGTTCACTTTCGTGCGTGTTTCCTTACGTGAGGGTAGACCGAGTGATCGGACTCGTACTGAAAGTGAAAGAAGTATGTCTTGCCCTTCGACTTGTGGGCGTGCATCGACGTGACCTGAAGGAGTGGTGCCACCGAAAGCCCGTCACTTAAAATGTTTAGAATTGAGTCACGAACGTCAATAAAATCTTTTCTTGGTTTTTCCCAGTCTGTATACTCATTCTTGATTGTTGAGAAAATTTCATTAAGATGGAAGACAAAGATATTTCGCACTAAAGTTCGCAGAATACGATCACGCTTAGACTCTTGAAGCCCATCTTCAATATCCTCCGAGTTGAGCTCACTAAATGCTTCAATGGACGCTGTGCCGATGACCAGCGGAATTTTTGAGAAATGGTCTGTCGAGTCTTGTTTCATTTCGGGTACAAAGTCGGTTTTAACTACTGTATTGTCAATGAGTGGCCCAAACCTTGAACTGAATCTGGGATGAAGTAGCAGCTGATTAACACCATCCAAGAACTCAGTTAATGGAATGTCACGCAGACAAGGAGCAAGATCACGTATTTCATTAGCGAGGCCACCGCTACTTGCACTGCCAGAACCACCACCACCGCTGCTGGTTCTTATATGATCATTAATATCGAATGAAACATGACCACCACCTAATTTATCACTTTCACTTGCACTGGCACCAGAAATACTCCCACTTGCTCCTCTCGGCAGTGACGACGAGTGTGAAGACAAAGAAGGTGATAGCACAGCATGGAGATTACTCTTATCACTAACACACTTGAAAAATTGAGCTAATTTCCGCACGTTCCCCTTCGAGTGCTTTTGAATGGCTGACGGAGAAAGCGACGATCCACTGAGGAGGATTACGCGATGAAATAACTCTGCGAAATGACAGGACACAAATTAAAATGGACAAATCACTTTAAAATATTGAAAGGGCTCGAATTCGCCGGCTGAATGAAATGAATGCTTGCCTGTGGCTACCGGTGCCAGCATTAGAAAATTTGCAAGCACAGCTCCAGTCTTGTGCCCCAAGAGAGTCACTGAAATATATACAGAAAGTATTACGACATTCATTATAATAGTATTGAATTGTGTTATACTTTCGTATGGCTTCGAAAAGTTCACACTCAGCCACTCAGGTAGTTTCATATGCGTATGTGAACGTCTCATACAGTTCGGAAACCTTTGCTTTTACTTGTGCAATCAAGCAGTCGAATCGAAAGGACTTGCAATTTTTATGTTGACTTGTTCTTACCAGGAGTATAAGAATCCCATTCTGAATGTTCATTACACAAAATCAAGATCAGGAAGTTACTGTTGCCAGCAATCTAAGCGTTAGTATAGCACAAACGCCAGAGGATCAATTAGATCACACTGTCGAGTATGTTATCCGGCACTCAAAACATCTCATAATGCATCCAGCGTGAGGATGGCGCGACGTAAACCAGAATTGTATCAAGGGTTCGAGGTCAAACGACGACTGAAAACAGTGAAAGCAGAGAAAGCAGAAGAAACAGCGGGCAGCCACCGACATTTCTGTGCAAGTTCCCGTTATGTAATGCTGCATTTTACTCTCTGACGAATCTTCAAAATCACGAAAGTGGTCCCAAGCAGTAAGTTGCCTTATTTGTGTTCAAATTTTCAAGCTACAAAGTTTTGCTTTCTATTTGCAGGAGAAGGAAAACCAATGCTTCGTCATATCTCAAAACATTGGAGAACCGATTCAGCATAAACCCGCAGTAGATTCTCAAAAGAGTAACACGCCGTCTGAAGGCATGCCAGCGTACATAATGATCTGGAGAAAGTTTTCAAGTCTGTCGAGTCAGGTGTCATATTGTATTTATTTCGTTGCTATCGTGGAAAAAGCCGCCAAAGACGTTGGGTTGCTACAATACATTAGGACTGTGATTGGCAACCCAAAAGGAGTAATCACTGTTTATGTTGGATAGCATACAGATCGTCAACGCCTAACTCACAGCATCGAAGCTGACCACGAAAGTAGGAAATCTAGCGCCATTCTTGAGGAATGCCTATCAGGGAATGAGATTACATTTGAAGTAGCCAGACAGCATCATCAAGTTAAAGAAGAAATGGAACAAGAGGAAGCCTTCTGACAGGTAAACCGAGACGACGAGTGTTTGGTGCTGGTTATGGTGAGATAATCAGCTACTGTTTTGTTAAAATTTCAGCTCGTTGGTGATATTCGTGTAGTATGCAAAGATAGTTCTACTACGGCGCAGTGGAGATGGATCAACAAGAGAATTGAGTTGTCAGCCATGTCAAAATTCACCACCAAACATCGTGATGACGCTTATAAATTAGCAGTTACTAACTATCCACTGATTTGTGTTAAAGAAGGATGTGATTTAGTTCATAATAGACTTGATTCGAAATATCACAAGATGTTTTATGGTAAATTTCATTCATTCAAAGTTCGAGAGAATGATATTATGCCCGTTATTCAATGTCAAGAATAAAGAGTAGGCAAACCTGAGTTGACATCAGCACCAAAAGCACCGCCATTTTCATGGATCCAATTTAAGGCCGCAACTATATCCATAATGGCAAAATTCCCTTGCTGACTGCTTGTTTGTAGGAAACCTGTAAGTTCAAAAAACAAATACATGCCAGTGTTAGAAATTCGCAATATCGAGAAACGAAACGTCTGCTTCGAGTTTCGACTTCGCCGTACGTCACCTCGCACAAGACGCAGCGGGTCGGGTGAAACCGGAACATAGACAAAACTTGCGGGCGCGGAATTTTATGTCTTCTCATATGTTGGCATTACTTTCATGTTGATTTATGATGTCTTATCTGTACAAAGGCACCAGACACCCGCTCGGGCGCTCGGAGCATCTCCGCATTCGCATTTCCCATCAGCCAAACCGTACCAGTTTAGATCTAAAAATGCTTCGAGGAAGAGCGCATTTATTACGGCATGTTTGACATGTAGCTTGCTTTATTACTTACATTAACGACTTAAAGTTAATTTATGAGAGGAATAAAGCAACAAAATAGAAACAAATAACGACCAACACAAGATGGCTGAACACTTAAAACCCAATTAGGACATATTAATTTGTATGGGAGAGTCGTTACGTGCTAACCAGAAGAGAGGAATTAAAAGGCCGTAAGAGGGTAACGCACGTATTAATGGCCTCAGTTAACTCTCAAGAACCACGGACACCGCTCGTTGATTTAAGGAGTTGTCTATTATGAAATGAAGTGCGTCTCGCAAAACAATGAAAGCAATAACTAAATACAGGATGCAATGAAAAAGTTCTTAAAGGTGTTCCGTTGCAAGAAAGAAATAAGAAAGTTAGAAAATTAAGAACAGCTAACGCATTTTTACAGACGTGAATTGTTTAGTTGGATAATTTTAATTTTCTTCCTAGAATCCATAAAGATTCGCATTCGCATAGTTGCTGACTTCTCTTTTCGAATTGCGCAGGAGGAAAGTTATATTTGCCTTTCAAATTAGAAAATAACGAGAACGGGAAAACTTTCTATACTTCTTTCGACTTTTGAAACTGAAGAAGCATGACATGAAGGGAATGCGTGGAAGGATTTCGCATCTTTAAAGTGTATGAGTTGTGTGACGCTACGGCGGTTAATTTTTTATACGTGTGCCATTGCGTTGTGTGAAATTTGCAGTGCTTGCTTAAAGAAGAATGGTAATGGCAAACGGAAAGTGTAATTACGTAATTCGACATGATTTGTGCTCGCATCGGTTGACCTGAATAAGTTTCAGCGATTAGCTGCAGCCAGCCAAGTTTTATCTAAATACTTGAAACCTTTTCGTGTTGAGACTCGCTTCAGTTGCTAACCTTTTGTGAAGGACTCAGAATTTTTTCAGTGTGCATTCCGTGAATCTTTGCAATTATGGAAGCTCTTGAATACAAACATAAAGCTGGCCAAAACAAAATTCATGTACCTTATGTTTTCTAATTATGTTTCATCAGCTGGTGCTGCTATTATTGTTCCCATGAAGGAAATTATGAGCGGTAATAATTGCATTTGTTGCCCTCTCCATTACGCTCGCTTTACCTGCACACTCGCATTCATTACCTGAAAACATGTTTGAAATCCTGAGCTCCTCCGCTCTCGTCTCGTCCCCACTCGAACATTTACATGGACTGAGGTTCGTTGAAATGAAGAAAGTTGTTTTCCTCTTAAAACTCATTTATGCCACGAACAAGTGTTCGCTCGACTATTACTCTTATTTTATACTCCTCTTACACGCGTAGAGATTCCACAAGGAGTACGCACTTGAGTTGGTCGTTACAGACACGAATGCGACTGCAACCAAGCATTTTTGAATATCTGCAGGCATAACTTGGAGACAGGGCGTTCGTACCAGAGCGGGGAGGAGACTTCTTCGCTTAATCATGTCTGAGTGCAGTGACTAAAAATATTTTCCTTCGCTGTGTACACTTTTTGGCGAGGTCTCCGGTCTCCTCGTACATATTGCATTTGCAGGAGTACTAATTAATGTAGGAGTACAGAGGCTTGGCATGGTGTGGCTCATGCTCCTGCTCGCCGCTCACTTGACTTCTCCTTCGGAGAAAGCGAAGAGAAAAAGTTAGTAAAAAAACAACTTAAAAGAGCAGTAAAATTCTCCGAATTTCTTCCTACAACTACGAACTTCACAACTTTTTTACTGCATTTTTACTACTCCGCATCTTCATAATATACGGAATGCTTTCGTGCCACGTACAGAGTACTGGATCACATTAATCGAATCCATGTCATGTTCGAGTGATAAAAGAAGCGGTGCCACGAACTCACTCAAGAAACTCAAGATGCACATGCTAGCTTTCACTTTAGGCTTTTTCTCAGGCATCGATTGTGCAGGGCAGATAAGTTGTAGAATATGGAATATGGAGATTGACATGAATACAAATTGCAAAACGTGAAGTACCTTAATCAAATCAGCATTCAATTTATTCATCAGTACCCGACACATCCTCAATTTCCACTTAATTTACTGCTGGCGAGTCTAGTCGCAGTAGTTAAAATCAGGAAATGAAATTTCACTCGTTTAGCTATGCTAATTTCTCGTATAGTAATTAATTCTTTCCAGCCCTGGACAAGCCTGCTGCCTGTTTTCGAACACATTCGAATTTGCATAGCACACATAGCTCAGACCTTTCGGCTAATCAGGAAATATGTACACTTTGGCTCTGGTCACCTCTCGAAAATCCTGACCACTTAAACTGTGGATTTTAATTGTGCTCTTTTCGTTTCTCGTAACCTAATCAGCTTCGCTTGCACTCTCTTCATTAGTGCTTCAAAGTTTCTCTTGACTCCGGTGCAACGATCAAGAGCGGGTTTATAATGTACAAGTCATGTTAGCCCACTTCATCTTTCTCATTGAGTACACATGACAAATGCGTTGTCACAATCTTCAGTCATGTGGCCCATGCCCTCATGCTAAGATTAATGCATTTTCGTTCTGTTCGCGGTCTCGTGTGATGGCATGGGCCTGGTTTTGAAATTTCCGAATAATAAATTTCAGGTTGGACGAAATTTCCATATGTAAACAGACGTTTGTGTTTGTAAGTAAAAGAACAATCTGTCTGAGTCTAGTCACAGCGTTGTACCGCAAAATGTTCATCCCTAATCATCCAGTGCTCTACACGACACAAGGTGCAAGTACTTAACTGGAACGAACGGAATTCACGATGGAGGACCTTAAGCATTGAACAAGAGCAACAGAAAATGGCAGCCAAGGCATCTTTATAGGATACAAACAGGATTCAAATGCTTACTCGAATGACACACACGACCAAGAAGAAGATTCAGTCACAGCAAGGCCTTTGAACATTTGCAGAGCTCCGACCGAATTAATCAAGAAACAAATCCAAGCTAGCCTAAATCTGTCATGCGTGTACTCAATTGACTTGGTTCATTCACTACGTACACAATAACTCACGATGCGAAACTGCGCACGTGGTATTAGACCAAACGTGAGTTTGAAAATAGAAATTGCCAAGCTGCTGACACACTTTCCTAAAGTTGTGTTTATGTTAATCCCGCAATCCGGGCAGATTTCCGAAAGAATGGAATTTCTCACGCAACCATGAAATGAAAAAGAGGAAGGAAAGTTTTGCAATATAAAATTAAATCAATTTCGAATTTCCGGACGCCCTGCCTTCCTTCTTTTGGCCCGAGAAACTCCTCACCTTAAAAAATTCAAATTATTTCTCAGGAATTGCCTCGCAAATTATGAACTGGAGCATGCATAATAGCGTTCGGTAAAGATTGGAGGTGCAGAGAATAAAGAAAGAATAGAAGAAAGAATCGGAAAACAACTCAGTGAAAATTACTTCCAGGCGGGTGAGATGAATGTACTGCGCACTGGTGCATTTGCATTTTGAATTTCATCGTAGCTCGTTAAGTTAAAATTACATTTTATATTCTTCTCCTTGAACATGGTGTCACTTACCAAGCACGCCGAGTCGATAGTTCAATGTGACCACCATGACTTGTCCGATACTCGCCAGTGCTGACCCATCCACCGTGCTGCCAGACCCCCATTCGAAACTATCACCTTGGAGAATGACAACAATGGCCAGCCCAGTTCCATTACCACCTTTATCACTTGAGCCGCTGAAACCACGATTCTTCGCTCGGGCAGCAGCATCTGCGAACAAAGAATAGAAATCATTGAGCTCCACAAATACGAATACTCAATAAAAGTGATTCGTTCCAATTCCACTTGATAATTCTTTCGACTAACTGACGTGACTTGCTGGTTACATTTATGCTGTAACAAAAGGCCCATGCACAGGTTCATACTTTTGATGGGACGGCATTTCACATTTGTGGTTCCACAATACAAATTATTGAACAGATGACGTTCGCGTCACGACATTACTTATGCATGACAGCTGCGCGCATATGATGCCCTATTTTCCCCAGTGAATTCGTGGGATCGAGTTTCCTCTGTAGATTTATGAAATAAAAACTGGGGAAGACACAAAGTTTAATCTCTTTGTTGTTCTTGAAGGAATTCAGATTACAAAGAAATCTCTTTCTTTTGTATTTTATATCATTTGAATTTCTACCATCTGCAGACAACCTGAAATTGAAATGTAATATTATAGCGCAAGTCTGTAAGTGTAGCTGCTGGCTGACATTCTTCCGTGCTTTCTCCGCCGTGCTCCACTCTCGCTTAAACGCCTAGACTGGACGAGGACGGAGCGCTATTGAAGGAGCAAAAAATCTTTTTTTTATGTGTCTCGCATAAAAATAGAGACCTACGTCACGTTTTTTGCCATTGCCTGGGAATATTTATGCGTGATTCCTGTTACAGTTAAATTATTGTCCATTCCACCGTCTTTCATCTTTTTATTACGGCGTTTTTGCTGCCCCGCCACTCTCACTTTCACCAGCGAGTGTTCCCTCGCATTTGTGCGCATCCACATTTTGACGGGGCTCAGGACTGGATTACGACCAGTAGCACCCAGCTCAATGTGTCACAAAAAAAGAAATGTATATTGCAGAGCACACACGCGTATGTGGACAGCCAGAAGTTGAACGGACAACTTGGAGCTTGGCATAAGACTGGATGCTGTCCTGTCCTTAATCAGGTTTCGTCACACTCTGCCGAGCAACCACCGCCGTACAAAATGTTTGAATTTGAATTTATTTAAATACATGGGATGGATTTGGAGCTTGGTTCTGCGTCCCAACGAACGAGTTTAATCGTGCGTGAAATCTGAAAGGATTCACAAAGTTCTGAGCCCCTTACAACTCGGAAACCTTGTCATAAGAAGACTGAACTTTATGCGGTGCTGAAATGCATAAAATATAATCCACAATTTTCATTAATTTCTTTCGCATATGTACAAATGCAAGTCCAACAGCGGTTGGAAATTTATTCCAGTCGAATTAATTTGCTGGCACTGAAGGGCTGGACAACCGATAGAAGTAGACGGGACGAGATTAACCACGAGTTTAACTCACGCAATCAAAATATGCATAACGGCTAAACGCTGCCAGTTATCAGACGGTCAACTCAAACTTCACTCGGATCGCAGGAATTTGTTCGGCTTGAATTGGCTCAGACGTGTACAGAGAGGCCACATGAATTTGGATGCATAATGCATCTTTTAGTACAAAATTGTTTCAATGGATTCCAATGTGAACTGGGCGCCAAATGAGCTGGTCGAGTGTTCGACTGTGATATCTCATATTTTCACACAGGCCTATGCATAAAGTAATTTTTCTTTGTCCTGACTTCCCAAAAATTTCTATTTCATGCACAAAATGTAAGGGTTGCAATGCTTCGAATAATAGTAGTCGTTTAAAATGTAGCCGAAATTGGATGTTGAGAGTGAGCGTGGTCCCGGTCTCGAGTCTATCATGAGTCCGAGGCTGAGGCTGTGAGTTTTACTCAGCATCCAAAAGAATTCTGAGTCTGAGCCCGCCGACTTGCCTACTAATGTAAAATTGATTTTTCCTTTCTCCATTTACCAAACCTCTCTCAAGCGCAAAGCGTGGAGAAAGTTCTTGCTGACTGCCTTTCTCGTGCCTTGCCTTGCGTGCTAGCAGCAAATGATGAAAGTTTACAATCAAAAGTGTACATGAATTGTAGAATCCGTCCTCTTCGCCGTCGTCATCGGCGGGGAACTTGCAAAAAGTAGTCAACAGTAGTAAAAGTAGTCGGATACGACGAAAGTATGGCAGGCAGGAAGGCAGTCACAACATGGGCACGAGGAGAGAGATCATAGCCCTCTCGTCTCGAAATGCTTTCTCCATCTCCTTCGCCACTCCACCATTTACATTCACGTTGTAGCCTTTGCCATTTGCATTCTAGCGGTACGTCACTCATTCTAGCAGACAACGTTTAGAAATTACATCACGTATGTGTACATAATGTTCAATCCAAGTACGAACGCAGTGTAATTTAACAAGACTTACTGCCGGATCTCGAGTAATACCCCGCATAAGTAAGGCTTTGGCTTTGCATGCCATTTCGCAGCGGAACTTGTCGAAAAATCAGGACCAGAATCTTGAGAGGCACTCATTAAAGTGAAAGGGCTTATAAATGCCTACTGGCACTAGACAACGTACCTTCGGTGGCACGCATTCATTGGCGAAAGAGATCATTGTAGCAAAACATCCATGTCACCGTACACGTTAAATAATACGAGATCATAATGAATTGGTCTCGTCTGCAATTTATTACGGAATCTCCTCAGCACACAAGATCAAATGAAAAATAATCAGCTGATATATTAACAAAGATATGATGCTTCTATTGTTTTAAGTGACATGGCACAGTAACTAATGAAAGGTATACAAAAGGAAAAGGGTTTGCAATATTAGGATGATTCATTCCATACATATTGACAGGTTTTCCTTCCAACACAGCATAGACTGCCACCGACTCTTATAAAGAAAATATTCTTTACCTTCCGCCTTCCATGACTTATTTGAGGATCACTGGCTTTGATGTCCTGATAAAAAGACGACGTTTGCACTTGAAGCACTCAGATCTCTTTGAAGTTTAGTTTTGTAAATAGAGCCGAAGATCAAATTTGCTGCTAACAAATTCCGGTGATTAGAGATTGATCGGGCTGGCGATGGGACAGGAATGGCTAATTTAATTTTCTTAAACGATCCTATACTTGTCAAGCTCTTTGTCGGGCGAAGTTTTTAATAAAGCGCAGACTGGATGCAGACGGAGGCAGTGAAATGACGTGTGAAGCTAAATTGGAGATTTCAGATCCAATCATGACGGGTAATTTCATTTTTGGATACCAAGAAACGGATCCACAATCTCTTCGCTTTGCAGAGGTTTCTTAACTTGACACAGAGGCTGTCGGCAGGCAGTGTACAAAAGTAATTGAAATAGGTTTCCACTCCTTGGACTCTCTGGTCTTGGGACGAGTGAAAGTAAATGAGAAAATAGTTGAAAAGTTGGCTAATGAGTTCAAAATCAAAACATACGGCTTCACATTTGGATGGTTGAGTGAAACGAGAAAATGAAAAGATACACTCGCGGAGTGCAAGTTCCGTTTACTCAGGACAGGGTGTTCTCCTTTCCTAAACAGACAGACTGACTGAAG
Source organism: Mesaphorura yosii (assembly GCA_009869945.1). Classification (NCBI taxonomy): domain Eukaryota; kingdom Metazoa; phylum Arthropoda; class Collembola; order Poduromorpha; family Tullbergiidae; genus Mesaphorura; species Mesaphorura yosii. The sequence goes on from WIXG01000082.1 coordinate 148,216, forward strand.
ATTGAGTGCAAATGAAGAAGAGGAGACAAAACAATTTGAGTCAGTCAGAAAGTAGGATCCTTGAAAGAGAAACGAAATGAGACAGAAATGAGAAGAGGATATGTACAGCTAGAACGAGGGCGCACTACATAGCGAGAACTTGATGAATCTTCACAATATAGCTTGACATTTTCTCCTATCGACGCCTTTCCCTTGGTCTTAAAGCCAGCCTGCAGTTCTTGAGAGCTAGCGCATGATTCCACGAAACTATTTCCGTGAAAAAGAAAGCTGGCAAGTTGTAGATTCTTTTCCTTGCCCGGCTCCGTCTTTCATTCAAGATTTCAATTAAATTGGATTAGAATGGTTACATTATTATGAAATAAAATTACATTTATAGCACAGCGCCCGGCTTGTTCCCTCATTTCGTGAAACTGATTTTGTCTCTGTCGTGTGAGATTCTATTTTCCTTTTCTCTTCTTGAAATAATAACGAAAACTTAATGGAATGAAAGAAAATCTTAAATTATTCTTCCCACGAAGCATAGAACAGTGAAAGCATAGCGTTATCCAGCACAGGCAATATGCTAGCGCTTTGTGATTTTCCTTCTTGGACGAGGTACTGAGAATTTGACGACCGGAAAAGGCAAAGCCTCATTTCATTCACAACACATAATTTTGTGACCGGAAAAAAATAGTCTAGTCGAATTTGTTGCAGAGATTTAATTTGGTTTAATGAGCATTATTAATGAGAAGCACAAGAAACTACACACGGACGGCCCACGTGTTCATGTTCTTGTGTTTTGTCTAACTGCAAACCGCACTATTGACGTGTGCTTCTGTCATTTTTTATTCAATTTTAAACCAAATCCAGTTTCTTTCAATGTGTCATTGTTTCCATCTTTCCTTTCAAATTTCATCTCTGTGGAATGCGAGGATGGATGAATAAATTTCCTCAGGTGAGCCGAGCAAAAATTGGGATCCATTTTTCTCGAGTGACAGATCAAAATTGAAAATCTGATTACGACTCGTTCAAACGAGCAAGTATTAAATCATCCACCCACACGTCACATGCGGGTCAAAACTGTTCTTAATCACACGATGGCCCGCAGCTCAAGCTCACAACTCAAGGCTAGAGGCTCTTGCAGGAAAGTTTGAGTTTTGTCCTGAGGAATGATGCAATTTTTTGACAAGCAGAAAATTGGTTCAATTTTCTATTTCTTTCCCTGCCTGCTCTGGAAGTCAACCTGCAACCAACTTGTGGCTGTGGGTTATTGTGATGTGCCGCGCAGGCAAGCAAGCATAGTGTAGCCATTCTATACACAGATCTTTCCACGATTCGTCGCTGATGCGATTTTCTAAATCCCAGTCGCGACGTCCCGGCAATACTGCACTGCACGGTACGATATTCTATTCTACGGCATGTCTTATCATCGGCATTATTCAAGTACCTTCGCGTGAGGCCGCCATGCCGCGTGTATTTATTCGAATTGAATTACGAACATATAAAAAGGCAATTTAGTCCGAGCTCATGCCAGAGCGGAGGAGAAAGGAGAAAATCGACATCAACGACAACGACGAGTTTAAGTTGGATTTCATCTAAAAGACTTTCAGTACATGCTGCAATTCGTTCCTTCAATACATTCAGAATACACTGTATGAGAGACGTCGAGTACGTCAAAGGCAGGGAATCAAATAGGACGATTTACCTTTTCATTTATACGCCAATACCTTCAGGTCGTTCGTCTCGAACGAGCACAACCCACGGTTTGGAAACGGATATTTGAGCCTGGGTGTGCAAACCGAATATGAACGAGACAAATGTTGTTTTTGAATGGTACGGATGACTAGGTAAAGAAAGAGAGAAAGTTAAGGAATGACATGTAAAAGAAGACAGCGACAGAATGGAATTGAAAGAAGAAGTACGAAAGAATCACCACGTTCAGATAACACAACAAAAACTTTTCTTTCGTGCGTATTTCTCCACGGAACGCGGCTTGAGTTTCTATACTAATATGAAAATAATACACAACAACTTGGGAATACTCCGAGATAACTTGGACAAATCTGTGCAACAATGGCAGACAGCCTCAGCAACTTTGAAATTGATAACTAAAGAGTATTTCTTTTCGTTCGACAACCGAATACTCCCAACTATAGTCTCTACTGCTTTTGGTCGAAAACTTCTCTGATGTTGATATCAATTCCCAAATACCCGAGTCTGCAGGTTCTGCAAACTGTTCAAAATTCACAGCGATTTACTGCTTCATTAATATCTCTCTCTTCATGCGAATTATGTTCCGCAATAATAATCAAGAGCGAGACATTTACGGAGCAAATCAGTGCCTGTTTGATTTCCTGTGCTCACTCATGCATACCAAGACAGACTCAGGACTTTCTGGCTCGCCCGCTCGCATTTGCTCGGTCTTGGAAATCTGGATCTGCAGTCTCTGTAGAGTAGAAAAGTAGAATTGTCTTCTGCTGGCAGACAAAAGGCGGTATTTCGATAATTCAGCCTCCCGACACGAACCAGCAGGTGTTTACTGCATTATGGTTTTCAGACTTCCCGTCTTAATAAGAATATTTCTCTCATGAACCCAGCCATGAACTCTGACATACGCAAGGCAAGCACATCAGGACCAGGAACTTTATTTCCTACAATTCTTCACGCTACTCTCTTCTCTTCTGTCTCGTGTTCTCATACTTTATTGTTCCAATAAGAAGAGGAAACTCACATTGTATGAACTGGTAGCGGGAAGAATGTGCTGAACAAACAAATAACGAGTTTCTCTTACTCTCGTCGGGCAACTCGCTTCAATGGGATGGTAATCTAAACAGAGAAACACATTGCACGGGCGACTCTGTTTCCTTTGTTTTCGTTCTCACCTCTTCTGTTCTATTTCTGTCTTGTGCCGTCTCAGGAGCTCTTTTATATGCACTTCACTAGAGTTCCATCTCCTAACCTCGATATCATGATTCACCTTGTGCTTTCAATGTGCTGTAACCTTTGCCTCGTGTTTAAAGGAAAATGTATCGGATTCATTAAATATTACTGAGCAGGCCAGCGAGACAAGGCGAGAAGAAAAGATTTATAGAATTGCTTTTGTATATCGAGCACTCAATTAATTCGGGCTCAACGTGTCTCTTAACATTTTATTGGTTTCTAAATGTAAAGGTGAAGGCGAATGCTGCTCGTGCTTCGTGAGTTACACTGCGCCGAACAGACCAATGACGTCAACGACTGATGCCTTATTGATACAGCTCCTGATGGGCTCTGCCCATATCGCCATGCTTTTAGTACAGACAACCAGTAGCCGACAACCGACACGGATAAATTTTACTGATTTCAAACGCAGCACGTGCATCCGCGCTTACGTGCGTGCTGAAACATTTTAAATGACTGGCGAAAAAATTGCAACCAACAGCTGCCGCGCACACTGCAAACGCTGTTAGGGCTTGGTGCAACATCGGCAGCGTGATGTGATATTGGAAACCGCAAGGATGTGTTCAGACGAAATGAGAAAACTTTTCTCCTTTCACCATGATATGGCACTTCTATCCAACTGCATGCAGTAGAGCGTCAGTGGGTTGCCCTGTCGGCAGCACACCTTTGCCGGCTTTGAATTTATATAATCTATTTCCAAGTTTAGTATGTGTTTATTTATTACGACGTGCCAGTCCCCTCTGAATTCTGTAATTTGGCGTTGGAGGTTGCAGGAGATGAGCTAACTTAATTGCTAATGACTTTTCCATTCTATACGAGCCTAAGCCTACTGCATGTACAATAATTAAAGCAGTGAATACGCAAGTCGATTCTACTTACCAGCATTATTGAGTACAGGAAGGTAGATATTTAGGTAGAGACAGTCTTCACTCTGGTTACTGAGTAGATGTGATATTTCGAGTAGACGATTATACTTCAGTAAAGGCATTTTGGACAGTGCAATGGTTCTGTTTGAAATGTCGGGGAGGAGTTGAGGACAGGCAGGACCGAATTTGTCAGCGGCACGAACGCCACGCCAGTGTGAAGGGGTCAGCGGTGGCATGAATCGAAGTGAGGCCGCTGGAGCTGAAGCATATGGGACGCCCAGATAAGCTTCCAGATCTCTTGGCATGTTTCCCGACCGAGGAATTATGATCCCACTCAGACTCCCATACGCTGTCTCCACAACTCTTGTGCTACGGAAAATAAAGCATTTTAGCCAGAGCAGAGCAGTTACGAATTACGAAATTACAATTACAAATGTCGACTCATGTTATTTATTCGGCTAAGGCTGTTTTATTTTGTAGGTGCTTTCCGTATCCAACAACGGACTTAACTCAAATCAGAATGATGCCTTGGATTTCTATTTGCATTAATTGTATTCCGGTTACCTGTGTTTTATTTGCGGAAGACATGAATCTGGGCATCCTAGGAGCAGAAATACGGAAATCCATCCAAATCCATAGAATATTAAGTAGATTGACTGGTGCAAAGACGCAGTGGAAGAATTTTTCGCCCTGCTTTTTACATTTTGGATGCGATGACCATTTGCCTGTGAGAAAGCACTGGGCTTTTGTAACATAACACGCATTCTTCTCTCTTCTATGTTTCTCCTCGTTCACTTTTACCCACCACGGCGTAGTTTCTTTCTCACTACGACCGCCGTTGAGTAAAGGAAGAAGAAAAAATCTGTGGTTGTACAATTAACAGGAGAAAAATCCAGCAGAGGTATTCTTTGCAGTAGCATTTCCTTTGATGACGGGTTAACTCTTTTGTCACAGCGTCGCGTGTCGCGTTACATGCGGAGCGACAACGGGGCTTTGTGCTGTCGCTGCATTTCATAACTCATGGTGTGAAACATGTCAATCAGCAGCATGAGGTGGTGACTTGGAATAATCCTGGCTGAAAGGCTTGTGTGTTTCTGCTTCGCAATTCAATGAAGTGCCACATCCCGAGTGCGAGCATTATCCTAATCCCATTTTAATGCACTTTACATGTACAAATTACCCATTAAGATCAGCACAAAGCGTAGATTTAATGATAACCATTAACCTCATACCCTGATGTATTGTCCTGCTCCACCATTAACACAGTGTGCATTTTTACAAGAGAACAGTTGGCACTTTACACACATTTCCAACAAATTGTTAAGAAGGATTTTCTTGTTCTATCTTCATCTCGCTGTTCCGATCTTATTGTCACCCTGCCATGTTGTATTCAGCACAAACTTAAATGAGTGTCCGGGGAATTCAAGTGGGAGACACAGACACAAGCATTTTCAGGACTTGGCTTCGGCTGCACTTTCACTCCAAGTTCACAATTTTTCGCATACGCTGCTTGGTGCCCACATTCCGGATAGAGTCGACCGAAATCAAAAGTCACGCAGTTTACAGCATTCACAGGCGACTGCAGACGAAAGTTGGCCGGATGTCTCTGGGGTATTATTTTGTCGTTGAGTACCTTTCCTTGTTTTCAGAAAAGATGAAGCAGGCAGTCGACCAGAAAAAGTAGCAGGTAATAAAAATGAACCTCCGCTGAATAAGTGAATGAAGACCAAGATTGCCCAAATTGTACACCTTTGTTCTCTCTGTCGATTCGGCTGGCCACTTGTTTGGCCCGATTTGATGGAGAATGTGAGCCCAGGACCCCACACTCTTGAATTCAGTTGTACAACTTTCCTCTTTGATAATCCATGTAGAAGGAAGCTGCAGGAATGAGAAGTTATAAGCCTTTGACAGAAGTAAACCATGAGATGGATAGTTTCTGGCACCACACCAACCAGCAGTCAAAGCCAATGCGCCCAAGAAGCAGAAGCCACCACGCCAGAGATCCTAGATTCAAAAGGAACGAGAAAAGACGCAAAGTTAGTACGGAAGATGTGGAGCACGAGGACAGAAAAGATAAAAACTTGTTCTATCTTCATAAATTCGGTAGCAGAAAGTTTCAATCAGATCGCGAGGCGCGTTTAGGTTTCCAACACCGAGCCGGGAAAAGGCAACGTAAGGTAGATTTAAAACAATACACAACAAGAGAACAATCCTGATCCTGCAAATTTCAATCTCCCTTAACATTTGAAGAGAAGCGCATTTTAGTTCAATGAATTGATTCGACTAGCCATTGAATAGCAGTGCAACACTCATTTAGTGGTTCAGTATTCAGAACTCGTTTTTGCAAGCACATGGATTTCGATTTCGTATTATCTTTTTCAGATTTTCATTTCGCTTTCTGTTCTCCGCACTGCGAATGCGATGGCATTTGGCATTGTTGTGTTGCCATTCGTTGAAATCATGATCACATAAATCTTTCCCGTCTGTGAAGTGAATCGACCCGATCTCGTTTCAGCTCGGTTGACATTCTTTCTTTTGTAGCGTTGTAATGCTCACCACGCATCAAATGCTCTGTATATTTACGCAGTGTTATTGCTGTGTCACGAAGTGAACTCTGATTCTCCGACTGACTGTGGAATCCAAACTGAAACTGAGAGTACTAGGCCCGAGGCTCGCATTATTCCATTCTTTATAAACTTCATTGTAAAATTCCCTTAATTAATTGTAAGGTTTCTGGTCCTCCGGTCCCAAATGAAATTTTAATGAAGTTTGGGCACGCGTACGCCAATGCGGTTAAAATAGTGAGTCCAAACGAGTTCTTGAATTGACTCTTTCGTTGTCGCTGATCGGAATCGTAAAGAATGCGAACGCGCGACCTGGCGTGCAGTTCTAACTTAATATTTGCTCTCGCTAGAACTTTTAAGCAGTTGCGAGGCTACCTTTTTATTATTTAGCAACAATCTTGTGCACATAGAGCCTATAATGTCATTGCCACAAATAAATAATTACTTTCACTCTATTGTCCAACGCTGTAGCAGATCTAACGAGAAATTCGTACAGCATTTTTATGATTAATAATATTTTGTGAGTAGTTCAAAGTACGGGAATTACTCACGAGCCAGTGACTTTGCTCGTTAATAAAATATGTACAAAAGAGCTATTGTACAGCAGGCCCGTATCATTATGGTACTGCTGCTGAGCTGCAATGCTGTACTCGTTTGACCCAAAGTAGCCCAGCTCACTTAACCTGGCTTGTGCTTCCGCAATAATAACTCTGGCAAACTTTCACTTTCTTTCGGGGACCGCTAACAATAAATTCAGACCCAACGCACAAGCTTTCTCGGTCATGCCGAAATAATTGTTTCCCGGCTGCACTCTTCCTTCTCTTCTGTTTCACTGCACTCGCATTTTCGTTTTCAGGTCTCGCTGCTTGTAAAATTTACCATGCCAGTTAAACACAAAACGCTGTGCGTCTGTACGAAGTTTGCGTATTGGCGTTGGTGGAGGCGTAAAATGGCGCTTATCCGATTTTCTGCATGAATATTAGCTTGATCAAACACCCGTGGAACCCGGGTCAAATTATGCGGCAAAATTGGTGCTGGTGCGAGGAAACTCGTTATCCTTGTCGTCGGCTGGGCGTGTTGATGACGGTGGTGGTGCCGCTGCTGGCAGTCTACTTATGATAATACAAATCAATAAAATTTGGCAGCTCTTCCTTTTGATCCACGCGTTCTACATCCTGCAGCTCTTTTAAAATTTTCTATTTGAATTCTAAAGCTTCGTGCAATCATTTAGCTTTCGCTCGTTCCCATTACGGCACGGTGACTCGCTTGCACCATATTCGAATACATGCGAGATTCGAGGCTGAGCGAAAGTGCGAAAGAGAATAAGAAAAATGTGATCGGAGCCAAGTTCAAGTAGAAAATTGCCGACTTTCTTTCCCTCGTCATGTAAGGACTCGTTCATGTTGCTCGCATCTTCATCGTGTGCGTGATGCAGGAGAGATAGAAAATTTATAGGTTGTATAATGCGAGCATTTGAAGAATAGACGGAATGGAATATAAATTCCCTCTCCTCTGCGCGGAGTGTTCTTCCTGAATCCGCATGCGACTGGAGAAAGCAAAGCGGTAGTTAGGAAATGGAAAAGGCAATTAATAAAAGGTCTTATCTGATGCTAAGTTATGCTAATTCATGCTGTGCTCGTCTATCTCAGCGTGTGTAAAGACACACTGAGACCACACGAGATGCTGCACGAACCTCTTCATCTCCGCTTTATTCACAATAATATACCGAAGAAATTGGGCGACTGCGCGTATGGAAATTACAGAAGAACACGTTCGCGATTCATGCTAGGATATGGCACCATTCTGTTGCGACTTCGTGCACCAGACTTGAGAAATAATGACACCGGAGTGTGACTTGTAGCTAAAATGAACCTTGCGAGAGATGACGAGAATTTAGAAGACTCATTTCATATTTGATGGTGGAAGAATATGATTGCCATTAACATATACCGCTTTATTTCCATTGACTCTTCCTTCTCCACATAGTTGAAATGTAGGAAAAGATTTCTTAAAGTTTCTCTGGGAGAAGCGAATGACAATTACAGAAAAGCGAAATTGAGGTCGATGGAACGAGGAACCGGAAGATCGCGGGGCTTTTATCTTTTACATGGAAAAATGAAAGCTTAGTGTTTTGATGCAAATAGGCAAATACGATTCCTAGTTGTTAGTATGCTAGTTGCAGCACCAATCACAGTCACCAGTCTGTTTTCTTCGTTGCTGCTTGCTGGCATGTACGATAATTCGTGTTCCAGATGAAATATGCGCGAGTATGGCAGGCGGAGAGACAAGACAAGAAGGATCGATGACATTTTTACAGAGGAGCTCAAGTGCGATCAATTTAATTTGAAGTGGAGGCTCACAAGTGTGAAGATGTTTGCATCCTTCGTGGATGGAGGAGGCCAACGGGTGAAAGAGGCGGCGAGTGACATATTTTGGAATATGAGAACACACGTCGGCCTGTGGCACCCGACCTCTTAACTTGCTAATTGGCATCAGCGGTTTAAAACATGACATGATTTATTCAGTGAAGCCCGCACTCCAAGTTGAAGCTGTTGACTTAAAAGTTTTCGTCTTAAACTGTGTGGGTTCTAAGCAGCTATTTTTAGGATCGCTATTCCCACGCGAGACGCCTTAAACTCGTCGTCGACATTTTTCCAAACTTTTGTAGGGAGACTTGTCAATTCAGTTGTGAGTGCACCGGTAACAAGATAAAGACGCGGTTCGAAAGTAAAACAACCCAAGCCAACGCACCACAACCTGCCTGAGGACAATGAGATAAATAATAGGAAAAGTCAAAATGTACGCACCGACGCGAGTGAATGAATAATGGTAATGGCAAGCTAGAACTAGAACCACAACACGATCTAACAATAAAATTTTCTTTTTGTTTCTTTTGCCCTGCAACCAATTTAACATTTCAGACGAGTGCATGCATCGTGCATCTAAGCCAGTCTCACTCAGACTCAAAGAACTCGATGTTTTCTTCATCTTCCCACCGTCGTGGTGGAGAAATACGCCCAACGTATACCCGAGACTCGACTACGACACGACCACGGCACAAACTCTGAGAGAAAATTGTTTCTCTTTGGAAATGTCCTGTCTTTGTGTTGCCTTTCAATTTCTATTCACCCATTTTACCATTCACCTTTTACAGCGCACGGCCGGTGCATTTAGTTATTTATTTTACTCCATGCATCTCGTACGTTCCTGCTTCGATCGAGTCTTTGTAGTTGCTGTCATGATGCAGGGATCTATTTGTCTTCCAATTTCTTTTGACGTGCCCTGTTCCACAGTCCCTCTCCCATCCATTCATATCCGCATTGAGTTCCAATTTTCCTGTTTCACATCAGCACAGCGACGGCAGCAGTGTGCATTTAGCCGTCGAATTTCCAAATGCCACGTGTTTATAACATAACACAACCCTGCCAATTTAAACCTGCATGAAATCTTGCGATTTGAATTGAAACGTGACCAATAAAGTTGGTTGGATGCTGTCCAAGTTGAGACTGGGACAGGACGCGGCCTTTCCGGCTTGCAAACACTGTCTCCTGTGTTTGTGGGCGATTGTAATTTGTACTTGGTCACCAACAAAACAAGCAACGCGCGTTGAAGATTGCGCGCGCGGGTCGGGCCAACTCAATAGCAAGCGACAATTCATGGGGCTGAAACAATCAGAAGCGATCAAGTAGTACAGCAATGGGTGCAATGCGAGTGGACAACAATCACATCCGGAGCTCAGTGATTCAGCATAAAAGCAAGTTCGCTATTCAGCTCCGTTTCACTCTTCGAATTTGCTACAAAGTATAAACATCTTTATCTCATGAAACTCAACAAGTCAGCTATCGTACAAAATACAGCCTCTCAACTGAATCTCATCTCTGTGTCTGCCTCTCATTTCCCGAAACATTCATCAATCATCAGTGTAAACTTTAAAACTGCATCATGGTCCGAAAGAAGCAAATTCCCCCTAAGTCCAAGGGTGAAAGTGCACAACGGTGGCCGAAATTCACCAGGTTGGAATGCTGGAGAACGCCAATTTGTGCGCGATTCATGGCAAGCCTGACACCATTATGTCGAAGAACATCCAATTTTCTCGGAGACTGTGCGGCAGATGAAGCTAACTGGATTCGACTACCTAAAACGCCAAACCAATGGCTCTTTTAAGGGCCACCATTTTTTCAAAGAGCAAAATTTTAAGAGGCATGAAATAAAACGTATACAATCACTGCCATCACACGATTCTTATTCGGCTTGAGATCATAAATCGGGACGTCTCGATTCTCGGGATCGCGTCGTGTCTGATACTCGTGTTAGTATTAAAGTGCATGCATGTGGTGTGTGTGGCCATACTTTCCTCAGTAGGACACGGACGGGAGTGGACATGACAAGCATGATTCTAATTAATTTATGGGATCACAAGACGCTACAAGCTGAAGATGGGATAGATCTTTTGCTTTAATTAGCAGCAATGGTTAACATGATCACATTCGACAAGTCATATCCACCGTTAGAAATAGAAAAATGCTTCAGCCGCCGGCCAGCGTCCACACTACGCCATGCCATGTTGAAATGAACTCAACCAAAAGAAGAGGAAGGAAAAGGAGAAAAGTCCCAGAGGGATTTCTTCCTTTGCGAGACACAGACAAGCACCATAATAATAGAAATGCTTTGTTTCGTCTGTCTGCAGCCTTCTTCCATGTCCTGTCAATCTCTTCTGCAGGACCTGTCAAGACAAGCACACTTGCCGTTTTACCGCCAGTGCCTGTGGAACCTCTCAACTTAACTTGGCCTCGGTTTCGACTTCAGCTCGGATTTTTACTCATATTTCTTTTTATGTTTACTGCCTACTTATTTCCTTGCTTTCCGTAAACTTGACTTCGCTTCTTTGGCTTCGGATGGGTGCGTTTTCCTTTTCCTATTCTTTCAGAAGAGTCAAGAAATGTACGTTTCTGATATGCGAAAGTCCGACAGATTGGTGGACGAGGGCCACTCGATCCTATAAAGCTATCGATGTTACTACCAATTCTCAACAACGCAAACGGTATAGATCTTCTGGTGGTCTTGTGACTGTTGTGACATATTAGAATTGTATATTGGCGGTCATGGCCGAAATGATAATAACGAGTCTTGCATAACATGCCGTTCAATTCTATGGGAGGCGACCCTCGATCCCTTGTTATGTTGAGGGCCGTTGCTAATTTATGGACGAAATTATTCCGCGGCTTAAATGTACCCAGCAAGTCAAAATAAATGCATACCGTTGGAAATTTGTAAATTGTGACTGCCTTCCAAGAACGATGCAATGCATTCTTGCTAGTATCGTGCAAGCCTACGGTGAACTCGTTTAAAGCTGAAGCTGAAGCCGAAGTCATTGTCGATGCTCATAGGAAAAGGCAGATGCCTCAGTTAAGAATTGCTACTGCCGGTAAAATAGTCCGATGGCTTGCAAGAGCAAAACCGAAGGCATGAAACAGAAGTCATTTTTATAATTCAAGCGCCCGAACTTCCTAAACTGCTGCTCTGTGTTTCTGGATGTCACTATTATTGATAATTTGATTTGGGAGTATGCTCATCTTTGCAGTCTTGACTGTCTTGAATCCTTGAATCCTACGCTTTCTTCTTTCCCGTACACGCCCAATGGATCGCTAGAGTCACAGCTCAGGGCACTGGCTTTTATTATAAACGTAATGCGGAGTATTTGTATTCAGATCGCACACGGACTTTATTTTCGAATCTCCAGTTCGTTTTTATTATTAAAGTTGAAAGTGTTTTCTATCAACTTTTCCAAACGGGAATGCGACGCGATAGAGCGTGTATGCTCCGTTTTATTAGACACGAGTCACACGAGCCAGCATCATTTTCATAATTTTCGGTAAGTTGAGGAGTTGTCGCCTCGGCGCATTCACTCAGAAGAGCACACCAGGCATAAGTATTCCCTTGCACAATTTTATGAGGTGCAAGGAAGATAAAGCATGCTGGTAATAAAAAATGGAAGCCACGCGATCATTTCTTGTTTCCCTCCGACGACTCTGACTCGTATTAATACGGGAAACATATGCTACCAAATGAACCGGATTGGAAGGTACCACGACGTATGTACGAACCGGCTCAATAATCTTTCATGACATTCGTAGAATAGTTGTGCTAGCAGTTTCCCACTGGAATCTGCCACTTTCAATTAATCGTACGTACAACAAAAATAGACAACGAGAGACCCTTGTTACTGCTGTCTTGCTTGAAATAATTAATCCCAGTTGTATCTTCGTACAGCTGTAGCTGTGCTGCTGCTGCCGATAGAATTTACTAATAAAGCAATTTGGACAATTTAATAAATGTAAGTGAAAAACAACAAAGAGGAATTAGTCTGACTCAGAAATCTTTCAATCGGTCATTCCTGGATCAAGACCTTTGTTTCTGGTCGGCTCAATTTGGCATTTCTTGAGAAAAACGAAAAGCGAAGAAGTGATCGGCAACAAATGAAATTGAAAACTTTCAGTAGCTTCCTGGCTACAAGGCTGCGCTGCGCTAACGAGAACGAGAAATTGGAGCCGAGAAGAAAGAACCGTGATTTACGGAGAAATTCCCGTAATGCGACCTAAGCCTGGAAAATCTATACGCGCAGTTCACAAACTTGGCCAGCCAATGCAATGAGATGGCCCGCCAGTAACGTTGAAGAATGCAGTACAAATAAATACACAATTTTATCTCAAATCGTTTAACTTGAAAGGATTAACTGAGACTTAACACAGAATTTATTTGAGTGTAGCGAACACAAGGCAAGAACTTTGAGCAGAGAAACGGAAATATTACAACAAATGCGTCAATAAAATGTAATCGCTCTTCGCTCAAACTAGAACGAATGCTGACATTGTTAGAACGAAAAGAAAGCCATAGCGTACAGCACCAGCATCTTTCTGCCGTGAGTTGTATTCAGCTCGCATTTTGAACTTCACTGAGTTCGTCCTCCGCAAATCTATTCTGCTTTGTGGTAATTCAACTAACAAAATGCGCTTTGACTGCGCATTAGTCAAATTAGTCTACAGAAATCTAATTACGCTCAGGCTAATGCATAAAACCGCGTGAATGGCTTTGACTGTAAATGAATTAGTCCACATCCATGCATACATTACACATAGAAAACCTTGCTCATTCATACATTGTTGAATAATGTCGCCAACCCGAGTTAGTCGGAGTAAAAGTTTCTCCTTCACAATTTGAAAAGCAAAATAGACAATCCTGGTCTTCGGCCCTGATCCGTGCAAAAGGGGAACGTTGCTATAAAAGTTTCTAAAAATAGGTCAACTGAAGTGAAACTCATACATTATTGTGAAACTGTTGGCTCTGACTAAAGTAATTTGCATTCCGTATTCATTTATTAATTGTATGAAAAAAGCAGACGCTATTTTGGTGCTCTTTGATATCAACCCACTTTCTGAAATGTTGACTGCTAAAAATTTAATGAAGTTGCACAATACTTTGTTACTCTTGCATGTCCTCACTCTTCCAAAGCGGAAGTTGCAAGAGAGCAGTAGTAAAAGCCAAAACTGCATGCACTCGGTCTGCAGTACTTCCGCCTGGCATGCTCAAGAGAAAGTAACTTGCAGGACTAGATGAGCCTTCCGCCCAAAGGTTGCAATTACAGTACGTAAGTACGATTCTCGTGGGCTCCCGGCTTCTAACAGCATACTTCTGTGCAAATATTTAATTCCATTCCACGAGGAAGATGTAAACCAAGCAATTATGTTTATGCCTGCTCGTGAAAACCCATGAGCACTGAGTATTATTACGGTTTCCACTGAGAGCCGAGTACAACACTTGAGGTACGAAGAAAAATCATTACAACGTTGGCCTGTCGAAACTCGATTAGGCTTCCAGAAAACTGGAAGCACTTTCTCCGGTCTTTCTCTGTGTGCCACTCCTTAGAAGAACTTCCTTATCGCACGTGTTTCTTCCCATTCCATTCGCAATTTTTGAAAAATTTTAACAAATTTCGGCAAAATGGTAATGAAAACAAAAGAAGTTCACACTAAAACAATTTGGAAACTTATTTCGCGTTAAGTCTTCCCTCAACGACTCTTCTCTCGAATTTCATCGCCTCTCGTTAATAGGAATGTCAAATTATCGTTTATTCACTCCGCACTACATGAACATGCAAAACTGAAACAAAACTACGACGAGCTTTGTCCGTGCGTGCCTACCATTTTCTTGAGCCGAGACGTTTTGTTTTAGGGATTAGAAAAAGAGAGAAGTGCAAATAGCAAAAAAAAGGAAAGACACTTGAGAGAAGGCAGGAAAAACTCTGCAAAATAACTTAATAAAATAAAACTGAATGGTTATTGTAAAACACAATACAATTCAACGTCTTTAGCATTTTGCGTTTTCAAGCTTCATAGTTTTCTCATCTGGACTTCATCTGTTCTGCTAAAATTATCTTCAGATTCGGGTTTGTTGCAGCTCTCGCCCTAATGCAGAATAAGGTGCTTGAGTGTATTAAAACCGAATCCCTAAGTAGATTTCCTTGTGGAGCAGACTGGCGGTGTGGACCCAGCTAGCTTGTGATAGTGTACAAGGCAAGAATGGATTTTCTTTCTTGTCGTGCCTGACTTGCTCTTGAATCAAAAGCCGCACTCTTGAACCTTCACACGCAAAGGTTCGGCCCGGGAAAAGAACACGCAAACGCTGATGCATAATTAATTAAATTAAAATGGCTAAAATCGAGAGTTCTTTCTTTCCGTTGCTTGCATAATGTAAACTGCCCACAGTAAGGCCTTTCGAGGTTTAATTTCAGAGCGAGCCCGAAAAAGTTGGAACTTGTGGCAAGCACTAACGCGTAAAGACGTAGTAGTACTAATGGTGAACAGAAAGGTGACCGTGTAACGAAACCCGCAAGCAAGGTTTCACCAGATTAAAGTTCTTAAATACTCAACGACCCACTCGTTGCTAACTCGGTGCTCGGAATATGTGGACATGAGCATGTACCAAGCGCATTACCAGCGCCAACAGCATCGGACCAGCACCCTGAATGAAATGAATACTTCATTTACTGAGTGGTGCTCGCTCACTCTTGCAGCGAAAAAGTTCTTGCTGGTTCAGTAAACGAGCACTACCTGAACGGAAAAAGCGGCCAACTTTTCTCTTTTTCCGGCGTAGTTGCTAAACTTGTACATTGAAAAATCCATTTAAACACTCCTTAAGTCCGTAGTTACATGATTATAAAGTAATATTAAAGAAAAACTAAAAACTCCAAGTCACATTCTCAACTGCGCTCCGCCGTCGTTACACCCAGACGCGGAAAAGCGCAGCGCAGAGCAGTCAGCAGCGTGCCTCCAAGAAACCAGAGACCATGCCCTACATTTTGCATTGTGGAGAAAGTTTTCAAACTTTGGAAACTATACAGACTTGTCCCAAAAGTAAATGTACACACGCAGGCATGCGGTATGACTCTGAGCTTGAGGACTGGAACGAAAATTTGGCGAAAAGCTCCAAATCTTCAGCCTTAACTTATTACATGTGGTGCGGTCGCCTGGCCGACTTGCACTTGCGCATTCGTAATTCTAAATTATGTTCATTAGGAGCTTTTTGTTGGAGTCTCGTAGCTTAAGTCGTTTCGTAGTCTGTTTTGTGTTTCAGAATGTCAAATGACAGGTCAAATTAGTCATGCAGAAGTTTGATTAAAAGAGAGACAGGAAGAACTTGGTCAGGACATCCTGTCTAGGAAGTGAAGTCAAGAAAAACTTGAGAAATATGCGGTGAGCAAGAAATATAAAAGAATAGAAAGGCTCGCTTTGCCTAATTAAGGTGAATTCATATCATTTTAATTTTACTAATGGTGGTGGAAGTTGAAGACTCAGAAGCGTCTGGTCTGGAGTTAAGTGAAATGCTTCGAGGTTGATCTCCACAAAAAGATGAAGTGCAAAAAGATTTGATAGACAAGCGCAAATTGACAAGAGTATAGCTAACTTGTACGTACTACTTGAAGACCGCCTTCTCCTTTGACCTTATCGGGCACCAATTTCAATTGGTTGATATGTTTTCGCTTTCTTCTACTGCCAAACCTAAGTTCAAGATGAGCTCATCCAATTTAGCTTGTATTGTCTCATGCACTAGTGTACTTCATTAATAATGTAACGCTTCTTGTGCTTTCATCATTGCGGTCCTCTGCGCTCTTATCCGTGGTTCTCTTTGATACTTGAGACCCTATGAAAACACGCATCGCATTTTAATAACCTAAGCAATGTAGTACTGTGTGTACAACTGCTACGCGCAGTGAGGATAATTCTAAATGCATTACGCCAACTTTTTGATTAAATGTGATGTCATCTTGTCTCTTTTTGTACTTTCACCGTACAAGCATGTACTCCTCGCACATAATCATAGAAAATGGCGCTGCGAACAAAATTACACACCCTACGTACGTGCGAGTGCAGCGCGAGCCGCGAATGTGCGTGGAGACAGAGCGAGTAACGTAATATTCCTTTATGTCTTCGTTTTTCACAAAATTTGTATTCTGCGACACGATGTGGTGAAGATGAGAGGACTGTGATGAAAATGCGATAGTCACCCAGCATCAACAACAAAAACGCGATATGAGTATGAAATAATAAAAATTTTTAACAAAATATTACAGCCGCTTTCAGCAACGAGCGAAAATACTGACAACAGTCGTTCTCATTCTCCGTGTTCGGGTAAAAATACGACCTCGTCGCCGCACCGCATCCACTCGCCAGCGCTGCTGGCGCTTTGTACGTATTTTGTATGGCACTCATAACATGACACAATTTCTTGAGTTTCGTATCTCGGCTCGTCGTCTCAAATTGTGCCATTTTCTTGTGCCAAATTGTGAGTGTTAGCTTTGGCGTACGTGTGCTTGAAAAACGGGGAAATGTATGAGCTCGCGAGCATCGAGGAGAAAGACGTGAAAAATGAGATCAGAGACTTGGTCTCCTCCTCGCGTCTTTTGTTTTTCGTATTCCACACTTGAAAACTGTCTATTCTTATTTTCCAGCGTCGATGGTTGAATCCAAAGGAAATTGAAGTCTGCGGAAGACGAGAAGGAGGAGAGTTCAACTTTCTCTGAGTAAGCGCGAGGATTTACTGCTAATCTCCCTTCGAATGGCTATTGCAGTGGCAATATATGTGGAGAGGAGAGCATCCTCCGAAGACTGCTGCTGTATCAATATGTAAGGTCTTTCATACGGGTTGATGAAAATGATTAATTTGATGTCAACACTTGTTTATTATCAACGCAGTGCGGAGCTGACGTTGAGCCCAGCCCATCTCGTTTGCATTTCCTGCCTTCTACCTACATTACATAAGCACTAAGCAAAACTCAACGTTACCAATAATTAAACTCTCTTGAATTGTTGGAGTAGTACTAAATGTGCAATTACATCGTGAAATGCTCAATATAATTGAAGTTATGCTATATACTATGCATTACTGCCACGCAAGTGAGTAAATAATTACAAGAGAGCAAAGGGAAAATGTAAATTTCGTCACTAACATTATAATTCTCTCAGCCGGCGTGTTGATGATAGAGAAAAATGCAATCTCGCTTTTAAACGAACTTTGTACTGTGCATGCTACAGAAGAGAAGCAAGAAGACGAGATTTAATGACACTTGAAACTCCCAAACCTTTCAACTCCCTGATTAAATATTTATAGTAATACGCGTACATGAGCAAGTCGTCGGAAGGAGTGAAGAAACTCAAGAAGAAGAAAGAAAATTGAGCTGAGTGTAAGTTCCCTTGCAATCTTGCCGTAGAGGCTTACGACTCAGAATGTGTACAAGAACGCATTTCTCTGAATACACAGAACACAACCAACACGAGCTCCTTTAATATTTTCTCGAGTCAAGTCAAGAAAGACGAATAGGGAAAGTTGTCAGTTCTTGCCTCTTGCGTGAAGAAAGCCAAAACGACCAACAATAACTGCTGCTGCAAGGACAAGCGTGGCGTACAGTGAGTATGTTGTGCAAGAGGAAAATCTTTAAAAAGTAAATCTGCCAGTCTTGAGTTGGTGTTAGTTGGATTGTGCACGAGCCTCCAAAAGATGATGCAATGCAATGGCATGTGGGATGCAGCGCCTCGACAGACGCCCATTATTTTGCACATCTTGTATCCACTTTCTACTATCTACCCACGTAATGTGGAGAAAATTATCAGGAAAAGGAGAACACACACTTAAAAAGATTTATTGCAACAGACAGAAAGGCAGGCAGGCATTCGACTTTCAAGACTTAAAAAGTCCGACCGAAACTCACTTACCTGTGTAATGTTATTGCGCTCGTTCCCCACTTGTGCCAGTAATGCTAAATGATAGATTGCGGAGAAACGTTGCAGCTACGATTCATTGAGTTTCAAATTTTGTGCACAACAGCACAGAAAAAGTCCAAAATCGCAGTCCAGTTCCAAGTCGGAGTGGTCGTAGAGAGAATTACGTAATTTATTAGATTTGGCCGTACATTCGCCTCCGACTGAAGTGTACCGCCACTGCACTGGCCGCTGAGAAAGCCGAACACACTTTCAGGTGAGGTGAGTCGGTGCCGTCCAAACAAACACAGAATTGGAGATCACTTGCTTTGATTTCTTCACTTTCCCGGTCCCTCGAGAAATCGGTTCATATTCATTTTCAATTATTATTTATGAGACAACAACAACAACCCTCGTGATTTGTGATTATAATGTTTAGTGGTTCTACTATCGTTCTGTACAGGGATCTTCTTGTGCCGGTTCCAAGTAGCCCCAGGCTCAGATTTCAACGTTCCAGACTTCTTTCACTTTATGCGATTGGATTGGAGGTGGTATTGTTTAAATTATTCATAAACCGAGTTCGTGCTTGCTTGCAGCGGCAATTCTTTTTGGTTGTTCTCTGGTCTCGCGTGTGAATAATTCAGTGACCGAAGGAATTCAACACAGATACTTACCCTCCTTTGGGAATTAGTCAAGCTGACGCACAGTCGGGATTTTATTGATACCTGAATGAAGTGCTAATGATGAACACACGTGTTCACTTACAAACTTTGGACTGGTTGTACGTGACAAGTTCTCGATATTTCTTAGATTGTCAAAATCAGACCGTACCGCATCAAAATGACGTTTTGGAGGAAGAATAAACTTTCATCACTGCCCAGTCAACGTGAGAGTACACGAGAAAAGTTTTAGCACTCAACTAGAATACGACGAGAACTTTGGAGATGACGGCGACAGAAAGAAGTTCTTTCACAGTCTGCTGATGGATGCGTGCCCGGTTCAGGAGGAGCACCGAGTACGCGTGGTTCTAGCCCGTGCTCTAGAAAAAGACTGGTTGTTCGTCGTTGGTCGCGTACGCTGAAACGGAAAACGTGCACTCGATGTGTAAATCTTGTTGGTTGGCCGTGGTTGCAAAAATTGGAGAATGAGAGAGAGATTCGTCGATGTGGGAGTTGGAACTGACAATTCTACTTTTTCCTACAACCGTGCACATGATTCACAGTTACTCGCAAAGTCTTGGAGCCAAATCCGGAGCCAGCTGTAGATGCACTGAAGTTCACTTGCTCGGCGACCCCAGATCCAAGTCGTAGTCGGCCTAGACTGAGCAAAACAAAGTCTTTATAAATTGATGCAGCGGTTCGTGAACGATGAACGGGTTGGTGTGGAATATGGTGCATTTTCTCTGGTGAAAGTTGGATACGCCAGCGCTACTTTTAATTTTCGAATAAGTTGTTCACTCCTTCCTGAATGCGAATGATCTTTTTGCACTTCACAGCAAAGACATGGCTACACTCAGGCCTGCTGTGATATAACGTGGAAATTAAAATTACAACTAGTAGTTTTAATATATTAACCTATTGCTGGAGTCTGAGGAGAAGCGAAAATTTATTTAAAGTTCATCGGGAATCGTGAACTCAAAGTAAACGTTCCAATGCCGCCGGCTGAATTCTTGCAAGAGCTCTGATGAGGAAGAAAACATCGGAAATTGTAGGCATAAACCGGTGAAGCTGGAAGCAGTCGCAGCACACGAAATGATCAAATGGTGCGTCCTATTTCTCGAGACGCAGACATCTCTTCTGAGAGATCAAGTGTGAAAGAAAAGGAACCTCTTTTGATTATAGAGACCTTGCGCCTTCCCACTCATCACCGCCACCTTTTCAAGAGCATGAGTTATATCGCAACATTCACTCTCTAATCCAAATTCGCATTTTCCTTTGAAATAACTTTTCACGTATGTGTGTGGCTGGAGCCACTTCAGAGGCTCCTATTCATTTGCAGTTCTTTACTGCATCACTTCATCCGAGTTGATTACTCATTTCTTTGCACATTTTCTGCCGTAGCACCAAAATTGCACTGTATTGCCCCAAAACGCACAGGCAACTAGTTTGTTATGAGAGCCTGCTTCCAAATAAGCTCACGTAAGAAGGAGAAATGGGAAAGTTTAGATCATTAAATCAGCGCATTTTCAATTTCAACAAATCGCATCTGTAAATCTAAACGATATCCTCTCAACTTTAGTACTGCTGCTATCCATGAACCTAGGCGTACTAATTTCGGTTGCGGTAATGAGTAGTCCTAATGACATAAAAGTTATGGCTGTAGTTAATGTGCTTAACTTGCTCCCATTGATTGGAGTGCACAGCTCCGCGAACATGCGAAAGGATCCTATCGTGATGGCTACCGTTCTAGCTATGTGGTGGCTTTGCAAAATAAAATATTTAATGACTATAAAACCCAACGATGACAAAATCACCTCATCATCATCATTAAGTTGAAGTTACTACTGCAGAAAACCGTAAAGAGCAAAATGAGGCCGGGCTGAAGATAGAGAAAATCGGGAGCTGATGTTGTTGTTGGAAGTGCTGCTAATAATAATTTCGTTGGTTGTACAATGACACTGAAGCTTCGCTTAGAATGGCCGAAGCAAAGCAAGTCTGCTAGCTACAGAAAGCGTATTCCAGGTTCGCTTTGGTGGCGACCGTATTTTGTCGTCCCGTGAGAAGGCATTTATAGCTTTGCCTTCATCTGTGGCGCTGCTCTACCTTTTCTTGCTTATGCCCCATTCATTCGCATTCTTATAACCATGTAAAGGGATCGCAACAGCAAAATCACGACTTTAACTGGCCGTTTCCTTCCAATACGTCATTATAAATTGACAACGACGGTTCAGAGCGAGGAAGACCGCGTGATTGTTGAGTTGCATTTAATGACCACTTCTATCGTTGGTGAAAAGGGAAACCGCTTATTGTTATGTTTCGGTACAATGCATTTTTAAACTAGCCCTCGAATCATAAAGTTAAATAGACTCAAATCTCCAATGCAAACACATGTCATAGACATCCTTCGGTCTAAGACTACAAAAAGAAACAAAGAACAATTTTCATATCTGAGCGAATATCGAGTCAAAAGTCGAGCAATAAGTGCTGGAATGTGAACAATTTCATGGTTCACACTAGACGCGTTAAAGACAGATTAGCAGGTAACAGGAACTTCTATTTAAGAGTATATAGACTGTAACAGTATAAGTTTAATCATGCGTGTACTTTGTTCAGATTAAATTTCCATTATTGCAGTACTTTCCGCTGTGTCGTGATGAAACTTTTCGCATAATTTCGGAAGAAGTTCGAGATTGTTCAGAAATTGGCCAGTCGATTTATGGCGGAGAGTAGAGAGTATAATTCAAGTTTTACTAATATGTCATGCGACAATTTATTCATTTATTCGATAGTAATGACAGCAGCGGAGTTTTGTTTCACGATTTTCTGCGTCTTGGTTCGTGTACACCCTGAAATTTCAAATTTTAATAAAGAAATAGTTCCAACTTTCCAGCCATTCGAAGTTTGGAACTGCGGAAAAATTATTTACTTGAACTTAAGCTTGAAATTTAATTACGACCAACTCTACGTTTTTAGCAGTGTGTCAGGTTTCTATTTTTGAGTTACGACATAGTTATCAGCAAGGCAGAGGTTGTGACTCTCACGGCAGCACGCATTGTCGCCATGAATAATCTTTTCGCGGTTAAATGTGGTTTGAATGAAAACTCAAATGTTGACTCTGTACTCAAACTTTCCATCGATGTAATTGATTAAGTGGTGAAATGCTTTCATCTTATTCATGAACGCCAGTAGTCGCACTACTTCTTCGCAGAAAACATCCATTCGATTATCTTACATGCACATATTTGATTGTTGGCAACGGCACGAGTGATTTCATGATTCCAAATTATGGTCAAACACAAGCCCAACCTACGCTATGAGAAGACGCAGCCAGTGATTTAAAATTCACCCTAAGTTTGGACATTTTGGTCCCATTTTGCCGTCAGTAATTGAAATACTAGTGAATTTTAGATTGTGCTCTGGACTTGACATCGTCATTTAGTAGAAATCATTTTCGGACAGAATCTCACAATGGTATTAAATATTTATATGCTAATTACACGCGGGCTCACATTAAAACACAAATGCCGCTACACTTTACAGGCAGCCGAGACACTTGAAGAGTATTACAATCGCGTCATTGTGCTTCCTCGCGTTGTTGGCTTTATGGTCATCTCGCTGGAGGGTAAAACTTGCTTTTGATTTCTCTAAACTCTGATCTACCACAAGTCACAGGCTATCATCGTTGTTTAGGTGTTGCGATCAAATCTACACTCGGCCCTGGTCAGACGCTGAAGTACGCTGGGCAAGTCGGTCCGCTGATTGATAAAGCCCGCAAAATGATTCGTGAATTGGTTGTGGAGGAAGAGGAGAATATGACCGATGATGTCTGCTTTATGCGTTTGCGCACCGAATTTCATGAAGTTTTAATTGCTCCAGGTAGACCACGAACACGGATTAGTCCATATGTTGGCGTATCTCTGGCTTGATACAGAATTTTTGTGTCTTGCTTGACAGAACGTGATTACGCAATGATCGTGATACAGAAAGCACATGAAGAGCTGAAAGATGAAGATGCAGAAGCCGGAGAAGGCGAGGGAGGTGACAAGCCAAAACGTGCCACACCTGCAGAAAGGGAAGAATTGGAGGACGACTTTAACTACTGAGTAAATACAATTAGCATTCTATGACGAGTACAGCCTCGGAATTGAAATCGACATGTTTTGATCTGCGTAGTCAGCGCTCTACTTTGAGATTAAATCTGGATGTGATTTGTATCTGATTTTTTTTCTCGCTATTCCTCGTTAAAGTACAGAATTAAGCATCACATTTATGCGTGCGAATTTTCAAGTAAAAGTGATGACGACAATGTGATTGGAGTACGCTCGTTCTTGCAATTCTAGCTTTCTCGAGATAGATCGCACCCAAACGTATCCTCCGGTGTCACATCGGTCATGAAGCATTTGGTAGTTCGACTTGGAGCTAGTGATCGGAATCCGTTTCAGCGATGAAGTACATATTTCAGGAAATCAGGAGCACGAAGTCGGAAGTCCTTTCAGTTTATTATCACCTTGGTGTCAGTACGATTCTCATGAAAAACTTGGTTCCGACCACCGGCACATGCTGAATCTCAAAAATGCTCGTATCGTATTGCGTATTTCATTTCATTGGTCTGAGCCGATATGCAAGGTCTCACAAGTAAAGTAATAGGCTTTTATTCCTCCGAAAGGTGAGTTCATATCTCGCTTTTGCTGCCAAACTACAATGACTACCATATTAGCATTACACTTACACTGGATAAGCCGTACGTAATGGCAATGGCAGCAGAGGTAGAAATGCGAGAATGAAATAAGATCCTTCTGGAGGAAGGCCTGCACGCAGAGTGAGGAGACCAGCGCGGCGTTGAACAGACATCATAACACTGAGAGAACCCAGCAAACATAATGTTGAACACAACAATGGACAACAATACAGAATAAAGATATATTAGCATTGGATATTATTTTACTTTCATCTTCCGCTCAATTCTCCTCATCATCTCGGCGCGGCGGCGTGTCGGCACTCTCTGTCTGACTCATTCCTCTCCCAGCGGCTCCTCTCTAAATTGCGTACCTCATGTGGTCAACGCACACCGGTGCATCCGCCGAATCTCAATTAATAATACCAGAACGCTGTGAGTCGTGAAGCCCCTACGTTTCTGAACGAGTGAAAACGCGATCACAATAATTTAATTATCAGACAGTCGTATTATACGTGACTTCATCCAGAACGCATTTTTAGTTGTTTCTTGTCACATTCGTGAGTTTTAATGTGGTATTGAATTGTTGCAAAAGTGTAGTGCTGATTTCTGATATTCGGAAAGTTCGTCACATCTTCCGAATCAGATGGTAGCGTAGTGAAAATAGTGCATTGCTGAAGTCCACCGTGAGTTTGTAACGTTGTAAAAGCTCGATGGTTGATTAAAGACTTTAAGTGGGAATATGAGTTGAGGTTTGACATTGTACATTTGTAAGCATACAACTTCTATCTGAAGAATTCACAATATGCCACCGGAAAATGTCTCTCCATGATGGTTTGGATATCGCTTCTCAGTTTCATTGCTACTGTGCACTTTCTAAGGTAAGCCCGGTCCATTTCTGCTTTCTGCAACCTATTCTGGGAATTCAAATTATACACGTCCTGGGGAAGCTGAGACTGAGATTTCTCATGGTCAAGTTCTCGGAAGGTGAATTCCTTATTTAAATGGCCTTAATTTCATTAATTGGCTTGTAAAAACAGGTTTTTGTAATTGGTTCATGTAAAATTATACACTCACGTTTCGTTCCCTTAAATTAAGTGCATGCGATAATAATTCTCCACTCGAATTTACAACGAAGAAGCCCAGGGCCGCTTTTATTGCTTTGTACGTACATGGTCACGGTATCATTCTGGATATAAATTTAGTGCGTGATTGAAGTTCCTTAGTTTGGGTGTGCAGCAGGGAAAGGTGTTAAGGGCATGTATTCCCAATTCAAGTTAATAGTCCCAGATATATATCTTTATTCGTTATTAAACCACTCACTCTCACTTGACGCGTTTTAAGTGGAGAGTATCAACTTACCTGGGTACTTGAACACTTTATGGTGTTATTGTAATTTAGACAATGGACACATTCTTTCCAGCATTAGCAGTTTAAAAGCTTGTAATAAAAGGTGTTAAAAGTTCAAAAGATTCAAGCCACTTGAGTTGGGAGTGGGAACCAGACTTTTTATTGCAGTTCCAAAAACAAAAACAATAAAAAGAGTCTCGGGGTGTAAGTCGAGTAGTGAGTGAGTCCAAGTCGCCTGTTAAGAAATTCCTTGTTCTGAGCTCATGTAGACTCATCATTTACGCAGACGCACCTGTAAAATGTGCTACATGTACTCATCCTATTAGCATGGAACTGCTAAATGGATATCAAATCCAAAATAGAAGGAAATAAATTTTACTTGCCGCATCATTTCTCTTTGCTGAAGACTGAAGCCATGGGCTCTCGTTTTTCTTTGCAGTCCAGCAATCTTCGTCTCGAGTTTTGGAGCCGAATTTTTGTGTGGACGAATTCCTGGATTGACGGCGAAGCAACGTGAGATTTGTGAGGTGAGCCCAATTTGAATGGCTGATATTAATGCGCCGTACCATGCACAATGCGCAACAGAATTGCCGTGTATGGAGAAATGAAACAAATTACAACCTGAATGAATGTCAACATTGAATGGTAATAACAATGGGCAAGTCGAAATGGATCTGCAAAGCATAAAGCACAAGGCACGCATTCCCACACAGTGCACTTGTCTCGTCGTAATTAATTACATTTCTAAACAATACAATAAATGCTTAAAAGTAAATTTATTTAAGCCATTTATTTCTCTTCTTTATTTGTACATTTTTATTGTGTTGACTTTTGAATCAAGTGCTGTGCGCATAAAACATATTTGTTCTTATGCGTGGTTTATCGTGTGATCAGAGAGACCCAGATGCAATTGCTGCCATTGGAGAAGGAACCAAACTCGGACTTGGCGAATGTCACCATCAATTTCGCTTCCATCGGTGGAACTGCACGACGCTGGGAAACAATTTTGGTCACATCGTCGTAGTTGGTGAGTGCGTGAATAAATTATGCTTACGAACTGGCAGCGTTTTATCCGTATCAAATTATTTACAAACTCCAGCTCAATTAGTAAATTATCAAAGCGAACAAGTGGTGCTTATCAGTTCTCATTTGTAACAAACAAGAAAAGATTGTAAAAGGAACCACGAAACAAGGACAGACAACAGATCGAGATCGTTGTGTCTTTGGTGGAGGCAAAATGAACCGGGCAGGCAGGCACTCAATTATTCACGAACGCCTTTCTTAATTTAAAAATCTATTCAAAACTAATCTCAAAGGCAAGGTTGAAAAGAGTCGAGTGAAGGTTTAAGCAAGTTGGTCGATGTTCCTTTCATTCTGGTCGATGTTTCATGAAACAATGTCAATAAGTGATTATTCATGTAGCTTGTGTTTATCCAGAAACAACAAGATACACACTGCAGACACGGAGTAGGTTGTACTCAGAGATGACGAGATGAGATGGTGATGAGATGATGGAACCAATTTCAAAAGGCTCCAAATTAGGGACAGCGAGAAGGCATACACGTACATACAATTCAGACTCAGACCCGAGCTAAGAAAGAAACTCAAAGATGTTGTAATAATAGAATTACAAGACGCGGAGAGAAGAACGATGCAATCTTGAGACGATGGACTGAATGAGATGATATATGTCAAATAATTAATAGAATGAGAGTCTGGAATGCTGATGGCAAACAACTATGCGTTGTATCTGGGCACGCTGCTGCTGCAGTGCAGCGCAGGGTGGATTTTTGGATCCACAATTATACGCTGCACCGGCGACCAGCCGCAGTCATGGCATAACGTCTTCCGTCCGTAAAATGAACCGTTGATCAGAAATGCATTTCATTGTTTGTCGTCACTCGAAAGTACATTCGACCACGCTACGCCAGCGATGATGCAGCAGCTCCTTTATAATTACGAGAGCTAATGAGAGGTTACAACAGTTTCCATCGACGTAATCTGTAGTTCCTGTTGCCCACACTCCTCACTACACCCTGACAGGATCTGCATCGCATCGGTCCAAGATTAGGAATGCCTGTTGCACAATGCACGACCAGAGAGAAGCGAGTGAGATAGAATGACTGTGGCTGAGCACTACACGAGCTGTGAGACGTGAGGAGACCTGGACTATTCTTCTGAAGCCGCCTTTTAATTTACGAGTTTTTAAAAATCTTTCTCCTCTATTCTTACGCACTCGCACTCTCTATTCAATTACAACAGGGTCTCGGTTGGTATTTTTCACCCTCAAGGGTTGATAATTATTCCTTTTCAAAAAATAAAAGAATAATGGACGAGAAATAGTGTATTAAGAATAAACCCGGAGAAAATCCCAAAGATTCCTCCTCCCTGCACTTTTTTTACTCTGCTCCAGTGTCCATAGTCCACCGGCATCCCAGACGGCTCTTCCGTTGTCCCAGAACGAGAACTTTTAGCACCAAAGCGTAGTTCAGTTTACATTTTCAGAGAAGGAGCCTACGAGTTAGTTTGTACCCAGAAAAGACATAAATTCATCCACCCAGAATGATGAGATTTTATTTTCCTGATCTATTTACTCCGGAGGTATTTTCACGTGTGAGACATGGGCAAAGAGAGATGCCATGAAATGCACTTATTCACTTATGACAATAATGCATTGCTACATGTTGGCCAAGCTTGTTACCTCTGCGTTAACGCTAAAGGAAAATGAATCAACTTCGACCATCGTTTTCGCTTTACGCGAGACGAATTTCATAACTTATTTCTTGATCCATGAGTCTGTGATGAAAGCAGCGCAGTCGGCACATTTTCATAAGGGCGGAAGTTTTATTCACTTTCAGTTCATTTAACTGACGAAGACGTACACAATCTCAGGAAGATGTATCATTATCAAGTTTTCGTTACGCCCATTAAAAAGAGCCTGCGCGGCTGACCCTTAACTCACTTGTAGAGTGACAGCGCAATGCTCGTTTTGGACGAGTAGATGATAACGTGAACATGATCCAGAATCTAATTAGTAAATTGTCGTGATTACATTGTTATGAACAATACGGGAAGGGTTTCAAAAGAGGAGGTAAGATAAAATGAGGATGAGATGAAGGAATGTCATGCGAAGCACGAAAAATATTTCAATCAACTTGAAGCTCTTCGTTTTCCAGTGCAGAACAAGGTAAAGAATGGTCCCTGATTGACGTTGAGAAATGATGGAAAGCTCGCAACGCAAAGCGCTCATTTTTTCAGTTAATTGTATTGAGTGTAAGTTCAAAGTAAGACAACGAGGCTAACAATTTTTCAATTAGGCATACACGCCAATTCTTACATAGCTGGAACATTCTTTTGCGTTCCAACGGCTACAAATCAGGCAGAAGATGCGCAATTCTGCGGACAAACCTGATTTATCGACATTTATGTGCGCAATAAAAGATGCTAATTTACGTGTCTCGTGTTGTGAGCGATTTTTTATAGTCGCTGATATTTATCTGTGCCTTTGGTCTATTTATGATTGCAGGGAGCCGAGAAGCAGCATTTCTGTACGCCCTTTCGAGTGCAGGCGTCACTTACTCGATCACACAGGTACGCATTATTTCTTCGGACACAGCATTGAGATCATCGTTACTCAAAGTGTGTGGGACGAAACAAATGAAAATGAGTCAGCAAGGTAGCTGATTTATTTCCACAAATGTCGATTGATGTCAACTACTCCCAAATTTATAATCACTCTCTCAACGATATCAGATTTCCTATTAGGCCGAGCGAAATCTTCGTGCAGAAGCATAAATCACTCTTTGGCACTTTTGTGCTGTACTCTTTTCAGGCATGTGCGCGTGGAAATATCTCATCGTGTGGCTGTGCTCCACCAACCACAATCTCCACTGCGGCTAGTGCGACGCCAAATAATGCGAACAGTCATGGCCCGGGTATCAGTCATCACGGAGGAGGTGACTGGGGTGTCACATCGGGATGGAGGTGGGGAGGTTGTTCGGCAGACGTGCACTTCGCCGTCAAAATGGCAAGAGTGTTTCTGGACTCAAGAGAAATTGAAGGGGATGCAAGATCCTTAATGAACTTGCACAACAACAAGGCAGGCAGGAAGGCAAGTTGAGCTGAGCAACTCCTTTACGTTAAGGCAAAGGGTGATAGTGTGCTAATGGTAATATTCAATCACATCTCAGATTGTTCAAGTGACACTAGAAACAGAATGCAAATGCCATGGCGTAAGCGGTTCATGTACTCTCAAAACGTGCTGGCTAAAACTTCCAACGTTCAGGAGAATTGGAGACGCGTTGATTGAAAAATACAAGAAAGCAAAGCCTGTTGTCGCAATTCAAAACACAAAGGTATGGTACATCAAAAGCATCAGAACCAGCTAGTTCTTCGGTCTCCAATAATGCTTGTGCTTCAAATTTTTGTTTAGGATTCTCAACACTCTCCACGTTCGAAGAGATCTCTGCTAACTTTGTATTTACGTCCAAATAATCTTCCACCGACCTCATTTCATAATTATCATGGTCATTCCCATTACCAGTCGGATAAACCAATCAGCAGTAGCAGAGGCAGAAGCACGAAGGAGTATTATGAACGGGATATGAAGCGTTCTTTAGGCGATAAGCATAAGAATAAGAAATACAAGTCCATTACACCAACTCCAATTCCTATCTCCGCCTCCGCCAAACCAAAGCGAACCGACTTGGTGTTCTTGGACCAATCGCCCAATTATTGCGAACACGATTCTTCGGTTGGGTCACTTGGCACACGGGAGAGACGCTGCGAGAGAAATGCATCAATTGAACATTCATGTGATGTTCTGTGCTGCGGTCGAGGATACAATACTCACCAAGTGTGGAGGAAGTGGAAATGCAACTGCAAGTTTCGATGGTGTTGCCAAGTTGAGTGTAACGACTGTGAAGATACCATTGAAATTTACACATGTAATTAAATTTTTAGTGTACGCTCCTTCGGGGCGGTTTGTAGCCAAATGCTATGCAACTTTACAACTTGTGAACTAGGATCTAATAAAATTTTAGCCTAATAAATTGAGATGGCGCATTCAGCCTGAGCCAGACGGAACACCAAAGCAACGTTTTCCTGTGTCCATTTTGTTTGAGCGGAGACAAGAACTCATGAAGTCCAGCTAGCACTATCATAATTTTAGTTCCCCTGTTCCGTAAATCGCTACGCGGTACGGGTCCTTAGTCTGTGCCTGATTCGTTTACATTTGCTGGTCAACACCTTTTGTGTACCTTTATTGAAGACACAATGAGTAGCCACGAGCAATCGGCAGCATTTCCTTTGGATGAACCTGACACTGATACCACGCCAGTCGATCCTCCTCCCACAACCAGAACTGAACCAGAAAACAAAGAGCAGCAAGAGTTCTATCCGTTTAATGATGGTGGCCCTGAATCAGTTCTCGAAGAACCGGAATTGAAAGATGGTTACAAATGTACTCCACATGCCTGCCCTTCGCAACCACCACCGAGCAGGGACGGGGATGAGGGAGCCTCCAGCTTTTCCCACCTCACACAATTGCCGTCTGTCGCCTCGATTTTTGATTATGAAATAGTGCAAGGACTCCTCAACCCAGTCGTTGTGAAATCAGAAATGGAAGCATTTGTGCCTGTTAGCGGAATGGTTACAGTTAGTCCTTTCGTCATGTTCACTTATCTGAAATTGTCACGGTGTGTTGATTTGAGATTTTTCGATTTAAATATCTGACAGCCCGAAAGGAAGCGACAGGAATTTCACGACTATCTGTACAAGAAAGGATTTATCAGTGGAATCGCGAAAGTACTCATTTCTCTTTATGACGAATTGCCACCAAAAGACACAGTCAATGAGTACATCTCTAAATGTTTGGGATTCCATTTGACAGCCAAAACTGAACTGGCCGAAAACACAGCTTACGTCCACGTGCTCCGTCAACGAGTATTGCCAAAATCTGAATAAATTAACAATTTAAACAGCAACTAATACGTCCAAACTTCTAGATTCACAGACTTGAAGCAGAAAATGATTGGATACGTCGTGACTTGGATAACTACGAAGCTACCGAAACACCACTAGACGTAGTTGATCTAGCGTCTTACTTGCTACCTATAGAATATCTGAAACTAGACCAACACCGTGGGCACACTTATCAGCATAGTGAGTAGTTTTATCAGGGTGAGGTTGCCTTACTCCCTCGAAAAATGGTCAAAATACTAACGCTCCAATAAATATCCTTAAATCTAACATTTTAAACCCATTGAAGAGCATTTGTATCACATTTTGAAACATGAATATCTGGACAGTTAATCATTAAGCTTAAAATATCCGCCAATATAGGAAGGTAGTGACGTTCAGAGTTTGCATGACCGCACAAAATAACCGACTTTCCATTTTCAAAGCAATTCAAGACTTCATGATGACTCAGCTCCCCAGTAATGATGAGATCCGTCTCAACATCCATCAACAAAGAGCCACCAGAGCCTGCACATACTGCGACTGAATATATCTTGTTTCCTACAAAAGTACAAGTTTTGCTTAAAAACAAGTTACGGAATTTCCCGTGAAGGCCCATTTGCACTCACTTACCAGTATCAGCCACTTTCAAGTGTTTAATATTCATACTCGTTTTTAAAGTTTTCTGAATATCTTGCATGCTTTTAGTACCTTTGAATTTAATTATTCTGCCTGCTCCAGGAGGTACTACATCTCTGCTTATTAAAAGAAAGCAAAGTTCATACATTGTAGAACCAGATAATAATCATATTGTTTCACACCTTGTACTTTCCTGGAATCCCAAGCTAGTGGCCCGTTCATGAAGCATGTCAGATACACGACAAGACTGCTGGTTGTGATTGTAGAAAAAGCTTAGACCGATTTCGGACTTTAATTTCCATTCCAGCAGGTCAATGCTGAATGAGGTGTTGGTCTCAGAGGAAGCTTGAAGTATTTGAATAAGATCAATTACGCTTGGATTAATAAGTTCATTCGACTTGGTTCTGAAGTTGATTTCTCGTGTCGGAGCCAATGGTGCTTTATTTGGTATTATTGGCTCAATTTGGAAATCATCTTGACTTGGAGAAAGGCTGCCTGTAACACAAAACAAGATGCGTATGTTTCAAATGTTTCTAATCTCTCCACGAAATCTTCGGCTCGGGTGTACGTACTCAACATGTGAATAATCGAGTCATTAATTCCTCCTGGAACTGAATCCAACATTGTATGCTAAAATCAAAAGGGCATATCATAACCATTTCGTAATATAACAAGGCTGTTTTGCTGAGGAACTCACCGGCGAGTAGACACTGATATCATTTGCCAAGCACTTTGAAATAATGGAATCCTATTTAAGTAGAAACGCAATAAATATTTTCAGAACAAGTCACATCACATCATAACATTGTGCGTGCCCATACCTTCCACGAGAATCCAATTCGCTTCATCGGACTAAAAATTGGTGGATGATATGCAATAATAAGTTGAGTGCCGAGTTGAATAGCTTCGTTTGTAACAGCAGTAGTTAAATCGTTACAGATCAAAATCGATGAAACCATTTTGTCGTTCTTGGAGTAGTTTCCAGAACCAATTAGCAGACCAATGTTGTCCCAACTTTCCGCGTACAGTGAGGGTTTCAGCCACAAATTAAGAGCGTTCTCAATAAATTTAAGTGACTTCGGTCCTTGTCTGTTTCCTGACTGTTCGATGTTTTTCTCCATTTCTACTGTTCTGTTTGTACCTGATCCCAGTTGGCTTTCTTGTTTAATTGCGGATGTACAAAACGAGTTTGTCCGAGACCGAATGCGGCGAGAAAACGAAAGAACTTCCGCTGAACTTCGCGGAGACACTGGATAAAGATGAAGACACCGAAGAACCACGGCCGGCCTTATTAAGTTCATATAGTATGTTACTCACGGAATAACAATTTGTGCTTAAAATCAGTTAGAAGGTGTGACAACGATGTTAAAAGTTGGTTGAGTGTGCCAGTGGTGTTCATTCAAACAGATCATGCCGGAGAGACGACACACGCCAAAAATGTAGGAATCCTTTCATACGGTTTGGAAGGTCTCATCTTTGTTCGATGCAACAAACAGCATTCCCCAGAATTCCCACTTTGCCATCCAGATGCAATTATTATTAATCGGGTTTGCCTCATGATAAGCTAGTATTTACAATGACGAAGTAAGCATTTTATTTTTTAGTCAGTGATATTTAATCCACATTCAGGCAAGGGGCCTCAGTTTCCATTCAATAATGACTTTTTAGTTTGTCATCTGCAGTGGCCTGTAGTGCGTGTGCCTTATGACAAGATGATGAATAATGGATAAATTAACCAACGAACAATTTGTACCAACTCTTCGCCAAGTCAGTCAGAAATTTAGATTCGCTCGGACACACCAATTTTGCAATGTTGCAGAAAAATGAGTCATAATTTTAACAACTGAGCTCGTACCGTATGTGTCCAACACAACTCGCGCAATGGTCAGTCTACAATCAAAAGAATGAACAGCATGAAATAACCAACCAGTACTCTTCCATTCCGTTGTGCGCTAAGTCGCAAGTTTCATAATTCTCATATAAATCTTTAATCTGACTTTACTTCTGTTTACTGTCTCAAGTTAAATCGGCAACAAGGAGTTCACAGTTCACTGTTACAAAATGTGGGTGCTGGCAGTCACAATATTAGCCTTCCCGATAACACTGGTTTATCTCTTCTTCCTCTTTATCCGGGGAAATCAAGATCATTGGAAGAGGAAAGGCGTATCCGTTCCCACAGCCAAGCTAACATTCCGTGAAAGATTAAAACTGCCTTTCCATGTAGTCGACCACGCAATGTACAAGTCAGTAAGATCACAGAACGTTTCCAACTATTTCGGAGTAATTGAGGCCAGGAAACCACTTCTGTATGTATTGGATCTTGATCTGATAAAATCAATTTTAGTCAAAGATTTCAGCACTTTCACAAACCGTCGATCGCTTGGACTCGGGACAAGCGACAAGCTCTTTCAGAATATGCTGTTCTTTATGGAAGATCAGCCTTGGAAAGATATGAGATCGACAATCAGTCCAACATTCAGCACAGGAAAGATTAAGGCGATGAACGAGCTTCTGAATGAAAGTGGTAGCAAGTTCGTTAACTATCTGGCGAAAGAAATCAAGGAGAAATGCACGAACAACGGTGATGGTGACGATTCTGGGCTTGAAATTGATATGAGCAGTATGTTTGGACGTTACACAATGGACGTTATCGCTTCAGTTGCCTTCGGCATAGACAGCGAAAACTTTTCGAAACCAAACTCCATCTTCTATCAAATGGGCCAAAGAATTAATATGGGGTCGTCAGTGAATATTGCGATGATTGTGAAATTTATCACCATGATGGTGGCACCGAAACTCTTTCAATTGCTGGGTTTATCTCTATCGGACAAGACAGCATTACAATTCTTCGCGAGTGTGGTCGAGAAAAGTACTGAACAGCGAGCCACCAGTAGAGATGATAGACGAAAGGATTTCCTGCAGTTAATGATTGACGCTAAGAACGGACTACTTGACAAAGATGCGGATGACAGCGACGTTCCACCAGAAGCGAGCCAGGGCCGCGGAGTTACATTAACAAATGACTCTATCTTAGCCAATTGTATACTGTTTTTCATCGCAGGATTTGAGTAAGTTTATTTATTCGGCAG
Source organism: Mesaphorura yosii (assembly GCA_009869945.1). Lineage (NCBI taxonomy): Eukaryota > Metazoa > Arthropoda > Collembola > Poduromorpha > Tullbergiidae > Mesaphorura > Mesaphorura yosii. Next base: position 183,186 of record WIXG01000082.1, read on the forward strand.
TTCGTAGACAGACGGTATCGCTTAATTCGCACTGAATTGTGAATTCTAATTTCACTTTTACAGTACATCAGAATCGCTATTGACGTTCACAGCATATGAACTGGCTTTGAATCCAGAGGTTCAGGAAAGGCTGTGCGAAGAGATTGACGACATTATGGACAAGCATGATGGCAAACTGACCTATGAGGCCATCGCCTCGATGTCTTACCTGGACATGGTTATTTCAGGTCAGTGTCAATATGTGATCTTGAACTATACTTCTCAAGAATTTGTTACATTAAAAGTGTTAATGCCTTTCCAGAGGCATTAAGGAAATATCCACCGGCATTCAGGTACGTTTCTCACATTGAAGCATTGAACATTATTAGCCCAACCCAAAGTCAGAATTCAAATTCTTTTAGGTTAGAAAGGCGTGCCGATGCAGACTACAAACTTCCAAATTCAGAAGTAACTTTGGAAAAGGGGTCGCTGGCCATCATACCTATCTATTGTATCCACAATGATCCAGAACTTTATCCTAATCCGGACCAGTTCATTCCAGAACGTTTTACACCAGAAGCCAAGTCACAACGGCATCCGTACATGTACCTTCCTTTTGGAACTGGGCCGAGAAGTTGCATCGGTAAGTCTCTAACTCTGTGGTACTTTGCATAACCGCAACTTAACTTGCTATTTAATCATTTGGTTTGGCAGCAACGAGATTTGCACTCGTCGAAGCGAAATCTGCCATTGCTCACTTGTTGCATCAATTTAGATTCGAGTCATCTTCAAAAACACCCATTCCAATCAAGTTCAAGAAATCAGCATCAGCGCTGAAGCCAGCGCAGGGACTCCACCTCAGAATTAAATCAAGACACTGAAGATACCGGTATAATGCAAAGGCATAGACAATGTGGATAAGTATTGAGTGATTTATTAATGGTGGTAAAACTTTTTTGTTTAATCACATGTCAGTATGCGAATCTGTGATAGTATCGTATGTTAACACAGAAATAGATTATGCAACTTGTGCTTCATTACGTAACCTCATCATGAGTCATAACTTTGCATTTTTTGCATTTTAGGATTACCATTATCAAATACATATGATCACTGTTTCTTCTTGTTTTGTTTCATCACATCAGATCAAGTAGCATTTAAGGCTTCCATTTGCATCGGGTTTCTACTCCAAAGATATAGAAATAGAAGGAACTTAATTTCTGGACGCTATCTTCAACCACAGTCCGTTTTCTGGTTTCAATGCCAGTTTACTTGCAAACTTCAATGGAATTGTTGTCTGTGAGCTGGGCTCCAGGCGGAATTTGAGTACAAGATGTGCCAGCGCTGCCTTCCCCTCAACAAGGGCAAACCGCATTGCTGAAATGCAAGTAGACGTTTTATTAGTAAACCCGGGTCCCAATATAAGTCATGAACGGGTTATTTCTTAGTGTGTTGTCCATACCAATGCAACTTCTGGGTCCTTGACCAAATGGCATGTAGGCGTATGGATGACGTGAGGCCTTGTTGTCCGGTGAAAAGCGTTCAGGCTCAAACTTTTCCGGATCCGGGTAAATCTGTTCGTCGTGATGAATTCCCATTACAGGAATTACGACATGCTGACCTTTCTTGATTGTCACATTTGTACCGGGGAATGTGTAGTCCTTCGTGCATTTTCTCTGCGAAAACATATTCACAGGTTATTTGCTGTTAAACGCAACTCTTAAGTCAGAAATCGTTTCCCAACTCTCACCTCAAGCCTGATTCCCGGTGGATACTTACGTAAAGTTTCTGAAAAGGATTGTAAATTCAGTCAAAAGGCAATTAACGCGTTCCGCCCAACTTTAAGTAATTGATGGGTACCTGATACGACCATGTCCAGGTACTGGCAGTTAGCAAGGGAATCATACGTTAGCCTCCCGTTGTTTCTGTCACATATGTCCTTAATCTGCTGGTGCAATTCCTCCTGCACGTCTTGATTTACCGCCAACTCGTACATTGCGAGAATTAACAATGTCTCGGTCGTGTCAAATCCAGCTAGAAAGAAGAGCAAGCTCTGGGCAGTCACAGAGACGTCCGTCAAGTGTACTTTGCTTGCTTTCTGCAACTCCACGTTCTTCTCATTGTTGACATCGACTTCATTCTTGTCTTCTTCTTCAGCCGTCAATTTATCAGCTTGCGTATCAATCAACAATTGCAAGAAATCTTCACGTCTTTTCCCACTGCTCTCACGCGAGTCCTTTGATGACTTGATTACATTTGCAAAGAAACCGATAGCTTTCCCGTCGAAGAACGAAATGCGAAGGATGTTCACTAATTTCGGCAGGAACATTGCGATAAGAAGTTTAAACAAAGCAAAGGGTCTTTTGAACTGATTCTGGATTCGTTTTCCCATTTCGGCGAACGGAGCGTCAGAATCTTCGAACATTTTGCTGTCGACGCCAAATGCAGCATTGGCAATCACGTCCATGGTATAGCGAGAACTGACGTCTCGAAACTCCAGTTCGGTTTTCGATGACGCCAACTCTTGTTTAATGAAGCGTGCCATTTTCTCACCGCACTCATTGAATATTTCAAACATTTTGCGAATCTTGCCCGTGGAGAAGGTTGGACTGAGCGTATTTCTCATGTTCTTCCATTCTTGACCATGTAGACTTATCAGCATTTGATTTAGGTATGGGTCTGCTTTCATTTCGAATGCGCGACGATCAATAAAGTGGTCGAAGTCTTTCACCAGGACGCCTTTAATCAAGTCCAGATCAGTTAGGTACACTGCAGGTGTCCGCATCTCCATATAGCCTACGAGAAGAGCTTCGGGATGAATTTTCTTTGTCTCAGTGTATAATGTCTGTTCTATTTCATGAAACGGCCGACGAAAGAGCATACGGTCCCAGAATGGTATGATTTTGTCGAAATCCATCAGTGCAACTCCGCGACTGGGCCAATACTGTTTATTACCCGTGTAATATTTGTAAATTCCGAAAAGTACTAGCGGAATCCCCGCCAGGAGAACTGTCAATAGCCACCACATTTTGAGCCCAACGAGTCTGGTCAAACCAACTGATCACTTTTATAATATTGTTGGGTACTGGTTAGTTTCCGACGAATGTCAATAAGAGAAGCAATCAACGCGCCTTTATAACTTTGCCCGTACGCCCAGAACGTCACAAACGTTGCAAACCACACTAAATTCAACTTCACTGTTATCTTAGTAAAACGCAACTCAGCAAACCACAACCTATGACTCACTAATAAACTTTGTCAACAGATTCAATCTGACGAAACCAATATTTTACTTACGTCAGAGCCATAAGTCACAAGTTTCAGAACTGTTTAGCTTTATGAACAGCAATATGAAATTGTGTTTTAATCATTCAGATTCACTCGCGTAACTCACGTTTCAGCACATACCAGCAAGAGTTGCTAAGTAATAAAGAGTAATAAAGGGAGATTGCGCGTTCGTCATTTGAATGACCATGAACGGGAAGCATCTGTAAACTGGACAGGACACAACACGAGAGCGAGGATGCAGAGATTCTTGTTACGCTGGACTTAATACACATTGAATGCCAAGGTGAACTTGACAAGAATGACGGACGCACTGGACGAACTCTATATTGATGAAGCATCAAATTGCATTATATTCATAACCTTGAAATCATATTTCGCAAAAACGCCTCGTATTGTCTTGTCTGTTATTGATGGTGCATGTTCGCCATAGTCCACAAACACACTCTCAGTACAAAAAATGAAGTTGAACGATATCGCAGTCGAGGATATGAATGTCCAATACTGATTACTAGCTCATACGCAATATCTGTCCACTTTGTGACCTGTTAACAAGATTATTCAAAGTTCAACGAATCATCTGGACTCGTGAACCTGGGTTGCACACTACGATAACGCCTTTCAACAACTACAACATAATTTTATGAATGAAGCTGGTGTAAAATGTAACTGAAAAACGAGACCAAAGTCAATCCTGCATTCACATTCTAACAAGGACTCGTCTGGAGAAAGCAACGAAATACGTCCGTTTGCCGGAAGAGCTTTTCACCAGTTCACTCTCCGCAGAATCCAGAGAGGGAAGCCCAAGGCCGAAGCTGGATGAAGCAGCTAGAGGTAAGTTGTGGACTCCGAACACGTACCCATTTAAGTAAAGATATGGGGATGAAAATTCTGTCGCCGACACTAAGCCTTTGATTTCAACAGAAAGATTGTTTGTCGATTATTATGCCGATTCGATTGCCGTTTTTGCTCAATCTGGTTCGACCTCTCACAGGCCACGTATAATCCCTGAGGATCAATTTTAATTTGATTTTATGCGCACGTGAAACCTGAGATGCTCCCCAAATCTTGCCCAAATGCGATGCGTGTGTACAGGGCCCGGGCCCGTGCCGTTCTAAATTATGAATCGAGAGGAAAGAGACGATTTTATATTCTCGTCGGCAGTTCGCACTCCATAAAATTTTAAGCACACTTATCTGCATTTTATGCCAATTAATTTATATGCTCTTTCTTTTACCTGAGAGAGTTTTTTTGTCTAATGTTGGAGTAAATTCATAAGAATAAGCTAATAAACTTCTTGGAAAATATCATTCTGCATTCATCGAAGCAAGTGAGCCGACTACTCAAGAGTCTTGCGCCAAGACTGTTCCTGTTTCTGTAACCGTGTGAAATGTGGACGAGGAGGATTAAAGAATTCGCCCACACTCTGATTATTGATTTTCCAAATAAATTGCACAATCAAAATGCCCGATTCGACAAATTCTGAATTACCTAATCTGATCTCCAAATTCTCCTTCTCCTTGCACTCCAAATTGGAATTGTAACAAGAAATGTCCAATCAGATTTAATGCTTGCGGTAAAAGTAAAAGTGTTTCCTTTCACGGGCCGGAAATCTCTGGCAGTCCGAATCGATAAATCTACATGATATTCGGATGAAAACAAAAGTTTATGCGAGCCACCGGATCAATACATCGTGTGTTTTCCAAATGGGTGTTTCAAGAATATTATTAGTGTTACAGTTATGACCTTTCCTGCTCCTGTTAACAACAAAATGTATTCGCGCAGCAAGCAAAAGCACAAGCAGCAAAAACACCGAGAACGGAAAAACTACGAAATGTAACATGCAAGAATCCGTCGAAAGTGCACTATCGAAAGGTTCAATCAATTCAAAATTGATTCACTGGTTGTTTATTACACAATTTTACAAAAACAACTTGGCCCAACTGGCTTCATTATAAACACAACACAATTTGAGTTGGTCACGACTTCAGCTACAAACTAGACAGAAATTTCTTGAATTTGCACTCGTTTCTTGACGGTTGAGTTTGAGGACCCCGATGCGTTGTGCCGCTTCAGGACACCCACAAGAGTCGTGTTTCCCGTGCTGGGACTTGGGTTTCCACCTGTGCCCATGTTGGGTGTTGTGGATAATGAGGTTGTGGTGGCACCACCGGAACTCGACGGGCTCTGAATTGGGTTCATCTGCGTCCGTAGTCTACTTAAACTATTCGTATTACTGTAAAGGGTCCTTGGAAGAGAATTTGTGTTGCAGAGTGCCATCACGTCACCTGAAAAATCAAGAAACACACGTCCTCAACAATTTAGCATGGGAGGCAAGAATTCATAGAAATAGTACGAGACAATTCAGTCTTCGCGCTTAAGTTTAGGCTAATAAAGTGCATTTGACATTTAAGATGCTTGGCACAGACTTAAGGTAGTGATGGAAGAGCGTTGGGAGAAGATAAATTCGCCAATTTATTCCGCACCGAGTGAGTCGGGCGAGGAGACATGCACTGACTATTAAAGCTCGACAAATCGCGACACTTTGCGCTTTACTACAAGCCACAATCTGTCTCTGGATTACAGCGAATGCTGCTCCACCACATGAGTTATGTGGTGGCATATGCGGCGTGTTGCAAGACTGAAGACAATACAATTGTGAATAAAATATAACGAGCAACAACTGCGAATTCTCACAATTTGCCATCACCATCACATACCTGCACTCTGATTCATGTACAGTCGCATCGATCCACTATCAGTAGCCGCCGCAGCATTGCAGCACGGACTGCTAAGACAAGTCTCTTGGAGGTGATGCTGCCGGTTCAACGTGGAATTGTTTGAACCGCAATTCGGAATGGTCATTGGCATCGGGATTTGAACCTGAACGCGTTGATGATGATGTTGCTTTGAATGGCAGGGATTATCTACGGACTTGGGCTCGTGCTGTTGTGGCTGATGGTGTTGCTGCATCATGGCGGCAGCGGCCGCGGCTGCCATTACCATGAAGGGCGATGGAGGTCGTTCGTTCTCGTCGTCGTCCGAGTATTGAACGTAGTTGTTGGATCTCATTAACGTGGAAGAAGCCGAGTTGCAGCAATTCATTTGTGGAGGAGGGAGCTTGTTACTGTAATCCAGCTGAGAATAGCCACCCATGTCAATCGCGTCTGGATGTTGATGGTGATATTGACTCATTGCAATGCTCTCTCCGGGGTAAGACAAACCGCACTCTTCCGACGGACTCCGGCGTCCAGGGATCGGCGAGCATGAAGTCCACTTGAAATCATTCTAGAAAATCATCACAAAAACAGAGGGATACAAGATACCATTCCACCGAAAGATTCGAAATGCATACGGCGAAACGTAAATAAAGTTTGTCACGATCTTCATCGCGCATTAAATATAATAATTCACAAGTTGCACTGCCCACTCGCTAAAAATGTTGCGACATGATCTCATTTTCTAAAAAGATGACCAGAGCCTGGCCCTTCCGTGCCCACTGTTTACTGTTTATAAATTATGTGTACACACTCATAAATAACCATTCTCGACCGTGCAGGATGGGACGGAACGAGGAGGACGAAAGTAAAGCACAAAGGACCCAAAACTTAATAATACATCAAGTACGTACTCGACCGCTTGGCGCACTTTCATCCAGAAAAATGTAGCCATAAAGATAAACTTATGTACACGCATTCGTGGCGTTGCGGATGGAATGCAATATTATCACGAGGAAAGTATTATTTCTTTGCATCCTGGCAGAACGGAGAGAAGACGACAATGTGCCCAAGCACCATCCATTCGCAATTCCATTGCATCACAAAAGGGACCTTGCATTATTGTCCTGTCTCTATCCATTGTGCGCTGTCGCCTGCACTTTCTTTTCTATTTTAATAAATATGCTATGAAGATGATTCTTTTGGGTTGGTCACAACACAACACAAGCGGGAGTCGGTCTGGTAGAAGGTGATCTCGAGAGAGTTGAACTCGAGACTAACTTCGTGTCGTGAATACTCACATTATTTTCTCCGCTTTCTCTCTGCGACTCGAATTACGGCACGAGTTCAGAAATAAAAAGTAAGCAAGCAACCGGCGCAAGTTACTGTCAAAAGGAAGCAAGTTGCAAAAATGAGGCTCTTTGTCATCAATAAGTTTTGTCTCTGGTGCCTTTCTCTTCCTGACTCGGACGCTAAATGAATAATGGAAAAGTCGGCTGTGAAAGGAAACCGACGATTATCATCATTTTAATTGGCTCACCAACACCGGTCGAAGAGGAAACGGCTCATTCGCTATCCTGTCAATCCATGAGCCTGCTATCTGTAGAAGTCACAGTAACTCCGATGTACATGAAGCCAAAGGCAAAGAACTGAATTTGGAAATGCAAATCTTCCTTCCCCTTCCGCATTAAACGAGATTGAGATTGGCTCACCACAAAGACCGAATACATAAAAATGGTCGTAGTAATAGTAATAAAGATGAATATCTTGTTCCTGGCCTTGCTACTGTCTCTTCTTCGACATGAAGCTATAAAAATGTTACGACGCACTGGGAGTGGACCGAAATTGGAGTACGGGTTGCAATTTCTCATAAAATATTGCTCGTAGGTATGATAATAACAATATGAAATTGATAATAAGAATCCCAACCGAGCCAAGCTGAGCTGCAGGCTGCAGGACATTTTAAATCAGGTTGGGCTACGCTGAGCCACGCGTTGCGTTTGCGTAGGCAAAGCAGTGCCGAGTGCGTACCTTAAATGGCGACTTGAGTGGTGTCCCACCGGGTCCGTGACGACTCCCAGGAGATCCACTAGTGGACATTGATATGGTCTCCACACTCATCAGTCCACGTTTGCGATGACACATTATGGCGGAGAAGACAACCAGATTAAGCAGTATGAGGCAGACTCCTACCGTGACGGTAACGGTGAGCGCTGTCGTGTAGTCGTACTCGCCGTTGACCACTTCAAAACCACCATTGCCATGTGAATGCGATGATGATGAGTCCACATTCATGCGAACAGAGTCTTCTTCAACTTCAATTTGGCCCGGGCTGCAAAAGATACGGTTCATGTATTATTGGAATGAAGGGAATCATTTCACGGCGAGAATTAGTTCTGCCACATGCAATGCAACATGATTTTTCCTTCTTGTGATAGTGATCCCTTGCTTTCGCGCTCGGAAACTCACTTGAAATAAATTGCACACTCTTCAGGTGCACTCGTACGAGTTGATTTGCAGCTTTGTAATCTATATTGTAGTCTGTAGTGAGTTAATGTGAAATATTCACTTACTTCCCGTGAGGATCTGCTGTGGAGTCCAAGCACTCTGTGGATGTCGGCGATTGCAGTCCAGGTGACACTGTCACACCTCCCGTGTTCAACAGCCTTCCATCAGCTCCACTGTATGATTGGTGCTTTTGGAAGATATTGGACTCCACTCCCGGAATTTGATCACGGAAGGAAAGCGGGTAGTGATGACGAATTGTGCCTGAAGCAGAACAGACAGACAAGAGTCACGGCCACGTGCACATGCTTGCAATTCAGCATTCTCTCTTTTACCGATGTAGAGTGCCGGATTGTCATCCGGAAACGTGTGATGGTTTAAGGCCACTTCATTTCCCCCTGACAAATGAATCTGAGGTATCAAATTCAGCCAAAGCGCCAACTTGTGCCCACGGTAATGACTCCTTAGTTTCGGCTTGATACCAGCGTTCAAGTACACTTGTGTACCGAACTCGAAAGGGTCCCAGTGAAGAGAGCGAGATCGTATTTTTTCTCTTGAGCCACCATTCCCGTTGCCATTCCCGTTGCCATTCCAGTCGTCACCTGACACAAAATGCTTCTGTTGTTGATTAGAGAGAGCGGGGCTGACAGTTTCATCATTAATGTTGGGGTTCCTGTAAAGTCAAGAATTGAAGGTGCCTCATCACCTTTTGGAAATATTTCTGGCATTTAGGTTTCAGTACCCTCGGCCTCGAAACATGATTTTCGAATGCATCTCTTTTTCTTTCAAGAAACTTTACGCTCGGACGGACAGACAGCCGCAATAAACTTTAACGGTTTAAATTAAAACATTTTAGCACACTATCAAAAGCAGACGATTCACCACTGGCAAATCATTGACGAAAAATACTCACAAAATCACACGTCGAAAGATCAAATGGGTTAAAACCGCTAAGTTATCAAGAATTTCGATGTAGTTGAGTTTCCCATCACTCACACAGTGCCTTTTACTCAGAAATTAACCAAAGCCACAACCACTCCGAGAACGAGCAGAGGTCGTTGTGTAGTCACTAGGGTCAACGAACCAGCGAGCCTGAAAATTCTGCGTGGAGCTACCGTCCCAGAGCTGTCTCAACTATTTTATCAAACAAATTACCCGTTCCTGACGAAGTTTGATAAGTAATGCACGAGAGTCTCGGAGACGACTGCATCTTGTTTGCTGAAATTGGCAATGCTTGACCATGGAGAGAGAAGCGGTTGTCCGCCGAATGGAGGAACATTATTAGTCACTGGAAGTCCCATCACATAAGGCACGACGTCACCTTCCAAGCTTCCCAGTCTCTGTGAACGAGAGTAAAAAGAAGGAAGAAAGAGTGTAAACACCGAGATATAAACACAATTCAAACAAAATTGCCCATTTCGAAAAGGTCTCGCCCGCTCATCTCCGAGTGCACTTGTTTACAAATTCACGTATCGGACGACTTTCTTCGCCCTTACCCGCGCCGGGTCCCAGTCGCAGAGATTGAGTCAGAGTCTCAATCTCATTTCGCATTTTGTTCTATTACCGCATAGGATCATCAACCGAGCCCCTTTCACTGATTCTTTCATTAACGTAATGGCACAGGTCTCATGAATAATATACAAGGACTGCATGTAGGTCAAACCTCATGAACTTTCTTACACTCCACAGTGAATAAGTCAACAGGCAAGACTGTGCGCAAGGCGGCCCCTCGGCTGTACGGTTTGCTTTCACTTTGTAATACATCCACATAAAATTACTACAAACTGTAATAACACACCGCGTCGGCGGCCTGGCCTGCAAACCGTGCCGTGACAAGTACAAGACAAGCACATTGAAAATTGATCACTTTATGTGTACAGCGTGTACGCGAAATTCGGTGAATGCTGACTAGAGGTCCGGTCACAAAGAATCGGCTGGCAGTAGCAGACAGTCTAACCCAGCCATTTATACAACAAATCAGAGTCAACAAACAAGAATGGAAGGCGGCATTCTTAAACACATTGAATCCATTAACTTACAGTTGTACCAAAGTCACAAACTGAGACATTATACTATACGGATATGGACCCCGGGCTACGGCTACCCCATCGCGATAGTTTTACTGGCCATCGGCTCTTGAAAGATTTGCTTTCAGTCGCGTCTTATTTTTCTAGAAAGCTTTTCTCAAACCAAATAGGCACGGACAAGCACGGCAACATTACGTAGCGTGAAAGGCAGGGCATGGCTCAGATTACAAGTTGTATGCGTGAAAGATGCAAGAAGAATTTGTAAAATAAGAAACAAAAAACCGAAGCCGAAAGTTTGGACATACGCTTTACTTCAGGGATGAGATAATTTGTAAAGTGGAAGTCTGTTAGAATGTAAAACGTAAAGTTCATGCTTTGCTTGGGCTGAAAGAAACTCGCACTGCGCTGAATCTTGTTAGCTTTTCCTTTCGCTTTCACTTCCTTTTATTTCCACCTTTGCTTTGCTTAGTTCTGGGTGCTGCAAGTTGTAATAAAGTTAAATGAGAATTTGAATGAAAAAGTAAGTAAAAATATGCATTCATTCCCATTTTAAGAACTCGACTTGGTCTGCAGCGGTACCAAACGCAATGAATTAAAGTTTACTCCCGAGGTGACTTTCTCCTTCGAAAAAGGCTAGGCAGGCAGGCAGGATACGAATACGAGTACGACGATGGTGCATAATGATATTTAATTAAATTAACCTGCTAGAAAGCAGACGGGCAAAAAATGTAGACGTTTGTTTCCTGGAGCAAGCTTTAATTCGATGCACTGCAGTACTGCAGAGACGAAGAGGAAAAGAGAGAAAAGTTTGCATGAGTGAGCCGCAAGAAGGCTTAAAAACGGAATATGCAATTTTATAGAGCATTCTCTGCCAAATAAGAAACAAATCTCATTTTTGCCGTCATCACTCGAATAACGAATGCTTCTCGCTCTCATTTTCTGATGATTTCTTTCGTGGTCCTTGGACTCTTACACGGCCGGAATAATGAGACACCACTGTCGGCCGGCGACCTATACAATGGACGCATGAGTGGACAGTCATTGCTTCGAGCACATCATGCGCTTATGTCACCTCTCTGAATAATTAATGCAAACTACTTGCGTAACCTCAGAGTCCTTGGACTTCGTTTATTACTTGTGTAGCACTTGATAATATTTAAGGAGATGGTTTTTATTGAAAAACTTGAGAAAATTGTTTAACTTTTGCAGTACGCCGTAAATATTAAATGCGCCTTTTAAAGAAAGAGTTAACGAAAAACTTTCCAACGTCACCAGCAGTTTCTTGTATTGTGCATTGTGTCGCATTTTGTATGTACCACTCAAGCTATTAACTTAAGTGACAACGGCGACTTCTGTCAATTGACCAGTGACATGACATTGCGTGTTGTTTATCCAATTCTTCTTATTCTTATCGTGTTACCATAAACTGGTATGAGTGTAATTTGTATCGTGACTGGTAATCGAGTAATTGTTAGCCATAATTGAGTTCATAAATCGTTTGTGCAAAATTTATCGTTACTTGGTCCGTTCAAATCAAGCAGAGGCCTTTGTGAAAGAGAAGACTAGGCGCCTTTTTCACTGCCCCGCGAAAGAAAGGAAGAAATTACGCTCATTTCCGCCGTCGTCGTCGATATCTGTGGCCTAATGTGCAGTAATGAGTTTTGTCTTTTGTCTGTCGTGGCTTCAGTCAATAATCCGTTGTAGTCTCGATCGTGCTCACTGCTGCGTGGTCGCCGTGCCGGAATCAATGAGGAGAATCCGAAAGGAAAATGATTGCATTGCATTTGGCCAAATTGAATGAGAAAGCACAAAAAACAAGAACATGCGACTGCGACTCGTACTCGACCAACTGCCAACTGCTACTGCAATGCAAGACATCTCGAATGATCTTTTGGCTTTCAATGCTCGGCTTCGTTGTGTTGAAAAAAGAAACTCAAATAAAACGCACAAATACGCTTCTGAGCATACGGAACAACTTTGGATACACTCAATGTGAAGGTGATTCTCGTTTATCGTGCTGTCTCTGGACTTTTCTCTTGTGCTTGATATCCGAGGAGTGCAAACAGAGGCAAAGGTCTGAAAAACATATTCTCAAGAGTCGAGACCAGCGCACTAATTGAACTTTGTTCATCATGAAGCGTGAAACGTAACCCTGAGACTATATCATTCCCTTGTTAACGAAACTCTCTTGGCTTGCACCCGGCGCGTAGTCTGAAACTGTAAATTACTCCACTTCATCATCAAGTGTCTGATGAAGGAAAGTGATAACAAAGTTAATATGTGAACGAAGTGAGGAATTGCACTGCAGTTTTCTTTCTTTCTCACTCTGGACCAAAAGTCACACTGAAGTTTTCTTAATGAGCCGCGGCAACCAGAAAACTAAGAAATTATGGAAGGATACTCACCTCGTAAGGGGTAAAGTCAACTTCTCTTGACACATGTGAAAAATGAAGCACGTACGTAGATTTTGAATTTGCGGCACTCGAAGCCTTTGTGGAACCTTTCCACGAATGACTCAGGGCGAGCTGAATCGCTGGCGCAATCAGCAGGCAATCGCTGAGCGCCTCAATTGTTGCATCTCGAAGCGGTATTGGATGCAGAATTGGTCGATCCCAATCGGTGTATTCGTTCCGCACGATGGAAAATATCTCCTGCTGATGATAGTTGAAGACATTGCGGACGAGCGTACGAAGAATTCTATCTCTGTGTTCAGATTCGAATCCATGTCGTAACTCATAGTCATTAAGCTCATGAACTCCTTCACTCGTGGTGAAGACGATAACAAGCTGAGCATTATGGAACTGGTCATTAATAGCACTCTGCCTGCCCATCGAACTCTGGCCACCAGCACCTTTACTGTTGCTGTTCGCACCAGCAGCACTTGCACCCGTGAAACTCGGTCGTTCCATGACGAGCCGAGGGTTCGTCAGGAGAATATTGTCGATGTATGGTGCGAACGGGGAGAGAAACCGCGGACTGCTTGGCACAAACTCGAGGAGTTCGTTGAGGTGTTGTCGGCGAAGACACGGAGCCAAGTCACTCTCGGGATGCGACAGCGGAAGTCGCCCGATGCAGCCAAAGTGGATGGAAGCTTGGAAGGCTATTTCTTCTGGATGCCATTGGAGAGCCCACGGAGAGAGCACGGAGCCGCTTATCAGAATGGCACGTTGAAATAAATCTGCAAAAATAAAACAGACGGTATGTAAATGAGAAATGAACGATGGACAGAAATTGGACAATTTGAATCTCATCAGCATCAAATTGATGGGCATTAAGTGGAATGGGGCGTGAAAGCATTTATCATTTTTCAATCGGGACTGTGACTCAAATGGGCAGACACGGCAGATTCGAAATTGAATCTCTTAAGCGTGTGGTAATATGACACGGCACAATTCGTAGTTTTACATACGCTTAGCGAGGTGAACCTCGTTTCCTGTTCCGACTGCCAACTTGACTACGAGCCGAGTTTGAAGTTATGACGTTCACTTTATGTGTCACACGCTACTTACCTTAACAAGGAACGACAGGGAAGGAAATTCGAGTGACAATGATCAATTTCTCGGGAAATTTCATGGAGAGACGCAACAGCAACAGGAGTTTAAAGGTTGCCGACTCCTGCTTTGAGCGATCAAGGTTTCCATCGTCATCTTGCTCTCTCCATGACTTCGGCGTCTGCTCCATGGTAAACATAGCACAGCACGCGCACGGCTCGTGGTTCACACTCACTTACTGTACGTACTTTAATAAACTTTCAAGTAGTTGTAGAAAGTAGAAATTTCACCTCTCTCGCATCATCTCCAATAAAATGTAAATAACATAAACTTCCAGAATGTCAGAAGTCTGTCAGTATTTTTGACTTCCAACACATTTTCTCGCTCTTGCTCTGCAATCTTCAAGATAATGGAATTAAGGTACTCGTCTTCACCTTCTACGACCTCCACGATGAGGTCTGCTTCATGCATTTACATATGCAATGCAACACAAGGCCTTTTTCGAGTACGATGCATTGAACTCTTGATCGTAGTTGAGTAAGCAAATTTTAAGGTACGAAAAATCAAATTGGAAAAAATGTTGTTATTGAATTACCGTTCCGAATCGTGCGCTCGGCGCTTTACAGCGTACCCGTGTGAAAGAAGATAGAAATAAAGACATCGTGAATGCATGCCGTGAGGATGAGAAAGTGAAGGAATCTCACAGCTGAAAAAAACCGTTAGCAGAAAAGAATGAATTGATCTTGTTCGGTGAAAAATTTTCTTCACTTTCTTCTTCCTCTTTTCAAGGGAAAGGGTATTGAATGGAATGAATGTAAACGCGAGCGCGAGTGAATGAGAAGTAGCTCTTCATTCATTTCATTTACAAATTAATATGATCTCTAAACTTGCCAAGAAAGTGAGCCTTTGTGAACTTTGCATTTTGTCTGGTTTTAAAGGCTTAAACATACAAACCAGTGCCTAATGCGTATTCAGTTTACAGAATTGGTGACTGCGAAAGACATTCGACTGATAAATGATTGAGATCACAAGCAGCAGAAGTGTGTCGTAAGAAACAAAATGCTTTCATGATTGCTTCTGGTGAATGATGATTCGCAAAGTGCAAACATCGAGCTCACGATTTTGATCAACTGATCGAGAGAGCAAGATTGATTTTGTGTAGTGCACAGAGTATGAAAGTGATGCGAGAAAGATTGGGTCGTAATATTCCACAGGCGAAATATTCAATAGAAAATGTGCGAAAGAACTTTGAACTCAACTTTTTGGGGTTAAGCAGGGCAAGACTCGATGTGGGGATAAAGTGATAAAAAGAGATGTGAAAAATAGGATGAAAGTTTATGCACTGATTTTACACTTGACGCCGATCTTTATGCGTGGTCGTGCTGCATCGTCAAGCTCGGTACGCTTCAGCAGAGTCACTGACTACGCAACTCAAAGGAGACAAGTTGGAAAGTGTGAAAAGGCTAAAGACTCATTTGTCTTCGGCTACTCTTAAGATGTCGCCATTCTTCGGGTGACATATGTCATTCTCCGTGCTGGGATTTAGGCTTTCATTCCTCTCCTTCCCAGTTTGCCTATTTTCGTCCCATTTGGGACCCACAGACGATTTTTGCAAGTCTGTGTTTTGAGGGGACCCATCAAGATGAAAAAATATACGCTTCTTCCTCGCTACTAAAATTTCAAGAAAGAAATGCAATGTGAATGGGTAAAGTTAGAATACGCGCTATAAAATCGATTCCTGTTGACTTTCACCTTGGAAATTCGAGTGCGCTCACTGCTAATTACAAGAATTTGTGAATTCCACTTAAGAAATTCTTCAACACTCATCATTGAGCTTTTAACTGTTCCAATTCCATTCCATCGAACAGCGATACAAAAATATAACGCGGTACTGGCAAAAGGGTGCCCTGCTGCACTAAAAGTACAGCTGAACATGTCATACTTTCATGACTAATGAGCTGCCATTCACATGCGACTTGACTCACACACAGCGCAGCATATGGAGCACGCATTTTGATAAATAACAATAGCATGCCTTCTCATGTGATGAAAGTAAGGTGAAATATGTTTTCACAAATGATTTCATTTCTTCCGTAAAAGCAGTCAGTGCGCGTACTTTGTTCCGGATCTCATGATGAAAGTTTATTTCCTCTGCAGTGCTCTGCAATGTCGTGCAGTGCCTTCGTAGTGCAAATGGTGAAAACCGCAATTTAGCAGAGAATAAATATGACGGAAAGGGGCCAAAGAGCAGAAGAGGGGAAAGAGCAAACGATAAAAGTGAAAAATCTGAGTAATAGACCTCAAAGGACAAATACCTTGCCTCCACTCCTCCACCGTTCCAAATCAACACGGGTAAATTGAAAAGAGAGAAGCATAGAAGCACGACCATTCTGCATAGGCAAAGGCATACAAACGGGCCAATGCAATGGCGAATAGCACAAGATTCAATCCACATACCATTTGAAATCAAATATATTACAGAGTTAGTATTTTAAGTAGTAATCTGACATATGCGACCATAATTTATTGAAAAGCACCCAAGTGCAGAGGAATCTCATAGATTATCATTCCCCGACTTAACCGAAGAAACTGGAGAAAGATTTATTAAGTGTTATGTGAGTGCACGTACTGGACCAGACCAGCATGTAAATCTTGGTTTTCTTGTTAGGCTGGAGCATGGAGCTGGCGGAAAATTAAATCTTTGCATGCATTTTTCAGGCTCGGTCCTTTTATTTCTTTCGCAGTAATAAAGGCGGCTTGGACGAATAAATTCAAATCTCATATAGAAAGACGTCGATAAACACATCTTGGTATCTTGCACATTCCAATACCTAAATGAAAGAGAGAGGAGGGCAGTTTATGTTCTCTTTCATTCAGAATTCAGAATCTACACGAGTAATAGTGAAATAGAAAAGGTAACTAAGGATTTAGGAAAAAGTTTCGTGCGTGTCTTTACAAAATCTCCCAGATGAGCTTTCACGCGTCTGTAAAATGCCCGAATTATTTTAAGCCACCGAGAACCAATATTAACTGTTCATTAGACAGTTCCGTCTTGCTGCATATCAATAAATAAGCCACATTATCAAGATATCGATTATGTCAGATTGTGCATCATTTATCACAGTTCAGGATATGCACCTGGGAGCATCCCTCAATTCCTGTGCGTCAAGCCGTACTTGAATTTCAACGTTATATGCATTTCCGGGAATCCAGAAACCAGCCGCTTTATTTTTACCTTGGATTTTGGCTATACTACCCTGCAACCTGTGCTTGTGCCTGAGTACATACAAACTCAATAACTTTTTCCATCTCATCATGCGTGAATTGCTGACAGCAACGGAGGCGACGAACGAACGCCGGGCATGAATCATGTTCCAAGCTCCGTGGTTACACCTTGCACTTGCATTATCAGTTCTTTCCCAGTTTTGCATTTCCTGGACGAAACTGAGCTGGAAGCAGGAGCCGCTGCGAAGAAAAACGAAGGCATTCGTCTTGGTTGCTCTTTCGCTTTTTCCATTTACCTTCCACGTTTCCAGTTTTTTCCCTGAATAATCGCACGCGAAACACGAATATTATACATGCTGCCTGCAAACTGTTATCGTGTCTTCTTTCACTTTATGCGTTCAATGTAATTCTAATTTTGTGGGGATCGATCATAAATGCTCATGCATATTGCTGCTGTTTGTCACGCGCAAGATGATTGTCTTGTGCCTTTCATGCATCATAAAAGGTATCTCTCGACTTCAATCCAGTGCGGAGAAAGTCATATTATTAAATGTGGGCATTTCAAAAATGTGCGCCCCAGTACAATGCAATAGTTCAGCAAGTGGAGGGAAAGCAAAATGACTGAAGTTGGGCCACTTTTTCGTGTTCCAACCCAAGTGGCGGAATGTGTTACATTTTGTCTCAAGATAAGAGTAAGAAAGAGATCAAGATAGACGCAGAAAGACCATGCTGCCCTGATTATTATGATGAAGAAGACAGAACACAGGAATCTGGGACGAAACCTGCACGGAATTTTAAATTTGACACGTAGCGAATACCAACACAGCCCGAAATCTCAACGCAGCAGTAAAAAGTGTGACACAATCAGCGACGAGCGACGAACAATAAAGAAACGAGTACAACTCTTTCACTTTACTCTCTTTTCGTCCTCTCCGACGTGCCAGACAAATGAATGCGTGCAAATGATAATGCGATTTTTCGGATTTGCACAACGAGGCCGAAATTGTGTTAAAGAAAAAGAAACACAAGAGGCAGTAAGTTGGAGGTGGCGAAGAAGGTGTATAAATTTGCCGTGGAGGACAAGTTGATAAGAGTTAATGAAGATGAATGTGATCAGAGTCGTATCGTGAAAAAGAGCTTGTGCTTGTTGAGAATACAGATCACCAACTCAAAGTGGATACAATACAATACAAAAATACGGTTCCAGTAAGTTTGCTTCAGTATGCGAGTACTCACCTTTGGCTATTTGCGCAACCAGAAGAAGATTAGCTATCACAGCTCCTGTTTTATACCCCAAAATGGTGATACGATTTCTATCGCCACCGAATGCCTCGCCATTCTCTCGCACCCAGTGCAAGGCGGCAATCACGTCGAGCAGGCCAAAGTTACCCTTTTGATTACTCGTCTTCAGGAAACCTGAGAATGAAGCAATAAATATTAGCATAGTGACTTCCGCATAAAGAAGGGGCTTACCATTCAAATCAATTTGTGGCAAGATAAGGAACGAGATGAGAAAGGGAAAAGTATTCTGAAGTAAAGTCGTATAGTCAGGTGTCATTACTTCGGGCATTAGCACACAAATCCCTTTTTTATTGAAATATTCGGCACGCTGCACATCCAACGCAAGGCTTTGCATTTTGCATCGCAATTGACGGTGCAGAACGTTAGCATTATAACGGCTGGCCACCTTTGAAGATTGCAGCACACAGTAAATTGTTATACGTGCAACGCAGAGCAACAATCCGGGATTAAGCCCGACGCGAGGAAAGTACATACGATTACAGCAAGAGGAAATCGCTGAGAAGAAAGTTTCCTCTTTTTCCGTGAACACTCTTCTGATAAACTGATTTCCTTCCCTGATTGCA
Organism: Mesaphorura yosii; assembly: GCA_009869945.1. Lineage (NCBI taxonomy): Eukaryota > Metazoa > Arthropoda > Collembola > Poduromorpha > Tullbergiidae > Mesaphorura > Mesaphorura yosii. The sequence goes on from WIXG01000082.1 coordinate 202,280, forward strand.
TCTTGAAAAAGTAATTCAATTAACTACTACACAACAATATTCAGAAAAAAAGTAGCGGTGTAAGGAAAGTAAATTGCCAATGCGAGACTGCACAATTCACCATTTAGCCCAAGACAATAATGCAATTCGATATTGGATCACTTTATTAGTCACTTCTTCCATTGCAGCGCATAACTTACAATATACAAGCTTTTTTGTCCAAAATTTGCAACTTTTTCCTAAACATTCGAATACGAACGCTTTTGTACGAATATTTACTGTCATGTTTTGTAATATTTGTCAAATAAAATGTAATCCTTTCCTCTTAAGGCACAATTGAGGGAATTTATACTCCTGTATTTCATGCACTAATAAAGAATAATGTGCGCTGGGCCTATGACACAAGGCCGCCCATTGTATTCAATTCGGCTGTAATTTTACTGGGTCAGACATGGCAGATGGATAAAAATCCCTGAAGTTTACTTGCCAATAGAGAATTGAGGCTTGCCTTGGCCATAATTTAGGAATTGGCTTATTCAGCAGGGCAGGCCGAAAGTTCTAAAAATTCAATTCTGCATTCAGTCATTGTCTTGGTCCTCCACACGCCGCAGTTGCCATTGCCCTTCAGCATGGCGGGACTTGAAGGAAGACTAATAAGGTAAGTTTTCTTTCATTATTACTATTATTATTCTTGGAAGTGCTCCACGTCTGTCTGCGTCCGTCTACTTTTGGCGCTCCTGCCGCCTTGCCATCAGAGTGGGCAGAAGGCGAGGAGTGCCGTGAGTGGGAGCGGCGAGTTAAACTGACATATAATGTTATTTCTTTGGGAATTGAATCAAGTAAAATGAAATAAAATCAGACGTGGAGAGACGGAAAGAAGGATTGGCCAAGTGAGAGTACGTGAAGAGGAAAAATTCGGTTGTTGTTGTAACAGTAATCCGTATATAACCCATGGTCTCGGCAGTGCCGCCGCTGCAGTGTGCAGTGTGCGAGGGTAAGCAAGCATGAAGGGTTTGGTGAAAGTGGGGCTCAATGAGCTCTCTGTAATAAATTCAATTTGATGGACCATTTTTCACTCAAATGGTCACCGATGGTGCTTCTCTCCTGCTAGATTTTCCCTGTTTCTTCATACTAATACTGTGAAAGCCTCTTAGTAGAGAGTGAGTGCTTATGTGCAAAATTTAACATGTCTGCGCCGGACTCGGCCCTTTTTGTAGGTATTAAGTAGTAACTTTCATATTCACTGACGGAAAGTGACAAGCCTGGAAACATTGCACGATCGAATGAGCGCCGTAACATGATTCAGTGCTGTAATATCAACTAATGCATAAAGAGTGCAACCGGCAGGAACTCCCACCTGGCATTCAAATAGTATTTCTATAATTGAAATTCTAAAGTACGAGCATCATGTGTCAAGCATCAAGAATTTGAGGCGCATATTTGAGTTACTTCTAGACAACAAGAATCTCCGTGCCGCAGTCTCTTCTATGGTTTCTGTAAAGGTTCGCTCGGTTTTGGTTGACGCTGGTTGGAAGCAACAATAATCCGAGCAGCCGTTTTGCTTTTACTAGAATTCCGACATCCACTTTACTTAATCTGGTGCAAATACATTTTATTGGATGAAAACTTTGTTCGAGCGAGTTGGACAAAAGTTGAGCCCCCGAACGAACTGCTGCACAATAACATCCAACAACGATAAACATGATACTTACAGGCGTTACTAACTTTTCTTTCCACACTTACTTTACGATCTGAGATTTGCTTGGATGGCCAAGGCGGGCGAAATTAAACAGGGAATCCATGCATGCTCTCAGTCCTGGTTCGGTCCCATTAATGCGGCAAAGATTTTATGGCAACTTTTTCTGCTGTAACTTCTTTTCCTGACCTGGCTACTTTGCTCCGAACTCATAATAACTGTCAAGAGCTCCTTTCTTGTACGGTTTCCTGTTCGCCCTGACGGTTGCCCTCTCGAAGACCATTTCCTAGTCTGTACTTGCCGCGCTTCTTTAACCATGGCGAATACTCTTTATCGGTAATTTATGGCCTGCAGGAAACGAGCGCAGGAAAAGCTAAGGATTTTCACTTCCCGTGCTCGATAACAAGCCGGGCAGTGCAGGAAAGGATTTTATTTATGTTTATTGTTCTAATTTGCTTGCGCAAGTCCTTACCTAGAACACCTAATCGGTAATTTAATGTGACCACGATATGATTTCCAAGGCTGGCGAGAATTCCTCCATCAAACTCATTCCCACTTCCCCACTCCCAAGATTCTCCGTGAATTACAAAGATGATAGCGAATTGGCCAGGACGAATTTGCTCTCCTGAAATCAAGAACAATCATGTCGTTCATTTTAGTTTAACATTTTAGTATGAAGTTGAGAGCGCCGTAGGATTATTAAAGAGCTTGCGTCAAGAGTCGAGCTTACGCTTAGCCGAGTGGCCTGTCAATGTGTCTCCGTCATGCTATTTTATATTTTATGAATGGTAACTTGATCGTTTTCTCCAATCCACCGGGCAAACAGTGAGAGCAAATATTTGTCGATAAGTTGTGTTTAAATATTTGCCTTTACTCAAAGTCAAAACCCAAACTCTCCACAGCTCGATCATTGTTTTAGACAAATTCGAGTCGTTTTAGCTGCCAGGAAACTTTGCAATATATTTTTCAAGTTTGACAGATCAGGCTCCAGTACACGTAACTCCCGCACGAGCTGTCATACGCCTTCATGCAATCAAGCTTGTCAAAACGTCCTCCTTCTTGGCAAAAATTTACGCCTAGATTAATACAGCCCAGCGTACCAAACTTGAGATTGAACTCCAAGCCATGCGAGTGCGAACGAGTGCAACGTGTTTACAGTACACGCGTTTGCATATAAATTAGTTTAAACACAGTTCTCCTCAATAAAACCAACGCCAATCGCCAATGCAAGCACAAGCACCACAGGTCAGATGGTAAGAGTACGGTTTAGGGAGTTCTACGAACATCTCTTGAAGTTATTCAAAAACCAAACCGCGGAGTGGCAGTGGGAGAGCAAGGCAAATGTCGAAGTCAGTGGATTCATTTTTGTTTGCTTACTTGTAACATGATTTAATAAATTTGATTTTATGATGAAATTCAATTACTCTCCCTACGTCAAATATGCAAAATGAGTTTCTTGGTTTTGTTTCCACAAACCAAAGGAAGTGCCAATGCCTATTCCATCTGTTTGCATAAAAACACTTGGCTTCCAACTATGCAAAATTAATATCGACATCAAATCGACTATTGACAACAGCTGTTGAAATTCGTTGTGTCGAACACAAACGACTGTAACCATTAAGTCGGAAATTGACTCAGTAAAAAGGAACGTGACGTGGCTTGGCAATAATAAAGACATTGTCACACGATCTTTTATCACTTTAATAGCGCACTCACATCTCATTGTTTTGCGACACTTCATTTATCCAATTTCTTTCCTCGGTCTTAGCCATAAGCATAGAGCGTTTTGGCTAAACAATTTAGGCGTCTTTTCCTTCTCTCTTACCATGGCCAGCTGAGGAATTAGTCTTGCTTTCACTCTCTTCGATGAATGAGTGATAAATGAAACGAGAAAAGAATTGTGAGATGAACCAACAACTTACTTTCTCATCTTTTCTCTTTCTTTCTCCTCTTGCTGTAGTTGCTTCGAGATTTGCCTCAGATAAAGGAAGCTTTTCTTAAGGGGTGGCTGAACATCTTTTGACAAGATTTGAGTAATCAGAAAGGGAAGCGAGCACAAACAGAAATGGAAAGAGTAAAAGAACATCAAGCGACCGACCGGCGAGGATCAGCACAACACACGTTGTGCCTGTGTAAGCTTATATGCAGCCCAGAGCTACATGATGAAAAGGAATAAGAAACACAACAAAGAATCAATTTTCTAAATATAGTCCTTTCCATGAGACAGAGACATGGATTGTCGTGAGCGTTTGTTGTGCCTGTGCTACATAGATCACAAGAACGTTTCAAAGTGACTCTGAAATAATTGTCGTAATTAAATTCTTGGTTGTACAGCTATCAGCTCAGTCAAAAGTTTCGCACAAACACAACGGGATTTCAAAGTGGGCAGTAATTCCATCGACCAACACAAACACGGAAGCTGTACTTTGGAATTTATGATTAAAATTCGCATTGGAACGAGACGACACAAGGTACAGCGCAAAATGGAGGAGGACGAATATACTTTTTCCAGAATTTCGCTTCTGAATCCTACCATTTCTATTTTATAAATGCAGAAACTAGAAGTACACTAAACTGCTTCTTGTCCCGTTTGTCATCTCCGTCATTCGCCTTTGTTATCTTTGCACAATGCCTCCGCGCACTTGCTCACAGGAGCGTGTTCCGCTGTCGTATTTCACAGTGCTCCAATTTAAAACGAGACGTTACTGTAACATTGCATTGCAGCAAGCAGCTAGTTTTTATTTTTCTTTATGTTACGGTTCACGGATAAAAATAGAGATTGTCATACAAATCCTCTTTTCAATTCATTTGTGCTGTGCGGAGAAAGATGAACGAGAGCGCTGCTTCAGGGAGAAGTGAGTGAAAGCTCTAATTCACACTTATACTAGAAACAGAAAAGAAGAGGACGGAAAGGGACAGACGAGAAGTGGAAAATAGACTGGAAATGGGAAGGAATTATTTGTTGCGAAGCACAAAAATAACTGGAGAATTCGATGGACATGGATTATTCCGTTCTCCAAGCCTATATTGCTTGTCTGAGGAATTATCGTCAGCTTGCTCAGGTGATGACCTTCGAAATTGGAGGCTGTGCCTCCAATTAAAGGGTAAATTGCAAAAAGGGAAGGTACAAAATTGCAGCATTCCAAAGGCAGCATAGCAATACAAACTGAAAAGAACAAAGAGAATGAATGCACAAAGAAACTGAAATGTTTTGATAAAATATAAATGAAACTTTTAAGCATAAAGTAGCAGTGAAAGTCGCGGTTCTGTTGTCTGTTTTTCTATTTGTGTCATCCAAATATTCTAGAGGACATTGCCAAAGGCCTTGTAATTTAAACTAATTTATCTTTTAGATCTCCAGTATTCAGTACCCAAAAGTCCTTTGCCAACTTACAGTCCACATGCTCTGTTTAATTATTAATTAAGAATCAAAATATGTGTCATAAAGTTGTCAGTCATGTTTACCAATTTCGCAATCCTACCTTTTCTGGGAAGACTTACATATAGCTACAAATAATCGACGTATCCGTTGACTTACCGGTTGGGACGGTTGGCACGTAGAAATTCAAGTACAGACAGTCTTCGCTTTGGTTAGCTACGAATGGGATCAGTTTCTGGAGCAGGAGATATCTCTGGATCGTCATGGAATGCAGCGCTCGCGTTCGATTCGAGATGTCCGGGAACTTCTGCGGACAAGCTGGTGGAAGAGTGACAGCCAACCGCGTTCCCGGGCCCCAAGGAAGTGGCGCATGCGGGGGCATAAATCTGTATCCATTTGTTGGCGGAGAAGCGTAAGGAATCCCCAGATACGCCGAAATAGGATCTGCGAACCAAGACCAAGAATTAAAAAGGAGGAACTTTCCACCCAATAAAATTGGTGAGACACGACCGGCGATATTAAAAGTTGTGGTGCATTCAGTTATGAAATTTTATGATGAAAGTATGATTTTGTAATGTGAAATAGTTTTACATCAGATAACCTTATTTCTTTCAATTCACAACCGCATCGGCATACTTTTTCCTTTTCCCCAAGTTTCCATTTCCAAAACGGTGAAGTTTCTGACAAATATATTTTATTAGTGAAATACAACGACCAAACTTTATTTTACGTCTTCACTCTTCGCTCAAGCTGTTGTCTCCGCCGGTGGCTGTACTGTGAAACTGGAATTTACAATTTATAGACTCGACACCCGAAGATGAATGCTAGTTCGATCTGATCCATTCTTTCCCAAGAATTTCAATTGTCACCGCATCAGAAACTCAAACTTGAGAATAATTAGGTTTCAGCTCAAATTATAAAGAGATGGATTCTGTTATTGAACTCTGCTATTCGTGTTTCTGTTTAAAAATTGGGCAACAAAGGAATTTCGCAAGGCCTGGACCATTCTGCGTGAATACAACTTTTTTGTTTTGCAAAGTTTTCTTTTTGTTTCCAAATAAATGGTTCTGCAGCAGCGGTAACTTTAAACTCTGTAATATTAATGCTCATCCATCATCATAAAGGATGGGTCCGTTGCGCCCGACTCACGACCAGCACAAAGCGCAGTGGAGGTTGAATGCAGGGAGCAGAAACTAAACGAGCGAATGCGAACGTAGAACAAAAAGTTTTTGTACTCCAAAGTTTTTTCACAAATGCGAAATATTTTTATGGATTGCGCTGAGCATTTTACATTTTTGACTTTCTCCTTTGTTGGTTCCAGGAAAATGTTTTGCACTTGAGCGAAATGCGAATGCCAGTCACATCAGTCATTTGATTATGAACGTTCGCAGCACATTGGACGAATGAATGCTCAGAAAAACGAAAGCATGTTTCATTTTGAATGACCTTGTTCCCGTCCCAACTTACCTAAATGTCTGGTTGAGCTTGAGCTGAATTGAACCCTCAACCCGCGCAGTGGACCGTATTTTGTGTTGACGGTGTGCGTAGTCACATGATGTGACGTTGACGAGGGCGGAGGGGGTTGTGATGCTAAGCTGCTTGTGAATACGTTCAAGATCACCAGTAAAAAAATTAACCGAGCCCTCAGCTTGAGGAAGTTCACATTTGTCCAGTGTTTAGATACACCGTTACATTGGCACACACAGCATTGTTTCATGTGCTGCAGCAGGACTGCCCATTCCACGGCTGCAAATTGGGATTGGTAATTATGTGGAGTGTGGTCAGGTTCCTGGCAGGAACTGGCGGTGGTGGTAATGTCGGTAGTTGAGCGACAACGTGAGCAACTCCATGAGACCATGTCAGAAACATTTTCTTACTTCGAAAGCACCATTTTCAGCATTGGCTTACATATGGAATGTGTCGACTCGGTCGCGGGCTGCAGCAGTGGTGAATTGACTGCCGCAATAAACCGCACTCTCACAATTCCGAGATGGAAATTGGATGGTGTCGTCTTCATCCGCGTCCGCTCTCATTTATTCAACCGCCGAGGGATATCATAAAGTACCGAATTTCTTCTTTGTATCGCTCACACTGCACCACCTATAAAGGAACAGATAAAAAGACGTATTCAGAAAAACTTATGTGACATGATGATATAGTAATCACAACCTAGAAGAATGGTGTCTTATTCCTCCACCCGACACTGTGACTTCGGCGTCCTGCGCCCGGTATAAATATGAAGAAACAAAGCACTGGCAAGACAAGAGCAAAGTTCTTAAACAAAACAAGGCCAGCCGGATTCTGCTCTCTGCATGTGATATAAAACGAAGAAAGGCTTGCCAAAAATACAACTTTACAAATTCAAATTATGTAATTTCTGCACTTTCACAAAGAAAATAAACCCGTTCCTCTCCTTTCTTCTTGGAAGGAAGAGAAACCTCAGAAATGTGAAGAATCCTTTCAGCACCGGATGAAACACATCCTCGTGAAAGCGAGAAGGAAAGCAAGAGCAGCACCATCACATTATGAAAAGAAGATATGTGCCAGTGAAGTTATAATGAGCTTTGGTTTCTCGTTCGCGTTCGCAGTCTAGTTTATGAATTCCGAGAAAATTACGTGTTCGTCGCTCATTTTTCAATCGGACTCTCCCGAAAAGTTAAGCCTCGCAATTTAAGCACTTTCTCTCAGAATCTCCTTCATAACTTGGCTAACTTGGCTTGGCTCCTCGCCCTTATGACACACTTAGCAGTGAACCTTTCAGTAGAAAAATGCATTATTAATCGGCACTTCTCTCGGCATTCCAAACTTTCGTAGCGCGTTCGAGGATGGTTTCTGAGAACCGAATGGCGCACGGTGAAAGTTGTGCTGTGCTGCTGGCTCTCGTTTCACTTCGCATCGCATCACATTGAGGAGGAAGAGCAAAGAAGCAATTCATTCATTGTCTGTAATACAATTAAACTTGACTTGACATCAACTGTAGATAAATGAATTTGCTGCTGCTCAGCTCTGCTCCATTTCTGGTTGCTGTCAACTTGCGACTCGAGCCGTTGTTTGAGGCGGCGTGCGCAACAGTAAACTACATTCGACGCCCGTTCATTTGAATTTAGATTTATTTCTGCTGTTTTGGCTGGTTGGACACATTACGAGGACAGTCCCTCGTGCATGTTGATTTTGCTCTGTTTCTAGTTTGCAATGCAATTACACAAGTTACTTAAGTGAGTAACGAAGTAATTTCAGTCCAACTCTACACAGCCTAGAAATCTCGGGTTTTGCTTCAGGCTCTGCCAAGCAGCAGGACGACTTTTGTATTTGCACAATCTCTCTTGAGTAATGTCATCATTTCCTCAAAATATGCACTCATATATGCATAAACTTGGCACTTGGCTTGACTCTGCTTCCAGTGAAGATTGAAGCTCAGCTCAATTCTTAACTGCTGAGCGTACATCTTTTAAGAACTCGCTTAATTTGCAACAGTCGGACTCCGGAATCAAAATTCAACTCAGCATTTCATACCAACTCAGTTGCTTAGCTGGGTGTTTTGTCTTCTGCTCCAAAAACTAAATCAGTTTCAACTTTTCCTATTAAACAAACGAGCCAAGTGAATGTGCAATTTTAAATCGTTATGCTCGCTCCTAACAGCTTGTTTTTAGGGTTGCTCCTCATAATAAAAGACGCATGATTTAACTTTCACGCCAGGAAGCGCTGAAGTTCTGTTTCTGAGTTAACATTGGCACGAGTTGAGTATCGACATGAGTTAACATTGGCATAACCTTTTTAGCATTAGTAACTAGGAATTCAGTTGACCAGGCATGAGTTGCTTGGATATGCTGCTTCTGCTAGCCTGGCCCGACAAAGACCGGTGCCTTGGTGGTGAAAGTTAAGGAATATGAAACTCTGGCCCCTCAACTGCAGCGGCTCGGATGCTTCATTTGAATTACAATGAACTGGCCTTATTTATATGTAGCTAGCTACAATACTCGAACTCATAATGGCTTGCTTCACACTAATGAGAAGAGGATTCTGATTTCGCAACCAAATGTGGGAAGAGTTTTCCGCTGGCTAGCGCAGAGTGGTCCCAGCCCTCGTGCTTATGCAGCAACACAAATGAATTGAAACAGCTGGACATTAGCATTGCCAAAATATACGTAATTAAAGCAACAGAGTCGCCGACGAATACGTAAATGTAAAACCAAATCCGAAGTAAAGCATAATGTTGCACTCGCAGAAGACTTGCACCCTAAAAGCCTTTCCAAATTATTCCCACGACTTTCTTTTGTGGCGTGCCATTTGAAGCATTTAACCAGATTTATTTGCAAAGAGCCTTTTATATTTGCTAATGAATTCAAGTCATTAGAATAACATGCAATGCACCGTGTACGAGATAAATATGAGAGTCAGAAGAATGAATAAGCGCAAATTACATCTACAACCAATTCATAAGTGTGCGAGCAAGCAAGTAGCGCACATGCAAACGCAAATAGTATAGTCTCCAAATATTACTTTTTGTTTCTGCCTGTGTGTTGAGATTTAATTTTCAGTAATCACGTACAAACTCAAAAGGTAAAACGCTAAACACATTTCCTGCCCACACGAGTCCTACAGTTTGGTGCGTAATTTGAATCTAATTCCGTCGCAAGAGGCTCGGCGAGAGAAACCGGCACGGCATTCCGAGTTTCACTTTGCTGTTGCTTCTGCATTAGGAAAATTATTACACAAACTTTCTCTCCGTCCTCGTAATGAATTGGGCTCGATGGATGGCTACGATGATAATTGTTCTTTTCATGGAAGTACAGACGAACTCAGTCAAAGACTGTGAGAGGAGAGAGTCCTCCAACTCTTTCACATTATATGCACATTAATTTAAAAGGATGATGATAATTCTGTTCTGAACAACAATCTGCCATGTACTCGTGGTGTCCGCAATATTAGGCGTTGGATGCTTACAGCCTACCGCCTACACTATAATACGTAGTAATAATTATTGTTTACTTTCTGAAATTGCTTTTCTATTCATCTTCATTGGTGGTAACACGAATGTGCCAACTTTGGATGAAATCCTGTGCAATTAATGAAAATTTGTGGAGGACGAGATTGTGAAACGCAATATAGAAAGTTTACTTATGTTCCGATGCTTGAGTGTTCTGCGAACACTACGAAAGCTGTATCACAACGTAACAAGGCTTGAATCGGTATCAAACCAGCACTTTCACTTGCCTAATTATTATTCAACCGGAATCCTACCTGGTTACTTAATGTTTAACCTCGTGAAACCTCGTACCTCTCCTCAATGCACCTGTAGCGCAATGCGATTCTTGTGCCCTATCTGATATTCTATTAATAAAACCACATTTCACACTTCCTTGCATTCCGGACTCGCATGGAATTTATTCAGCCGACCGCACACCGTGTTCGCATTCGCATGTCGGCCTTATCCAATTCCAATCTTTTTGTCTCGTCGTGGAATCACTAAAATTATAAAATTCCCGTGGCTTTCGCATCGCTATGGCTCAAGATGACACCATGAAAAATGTTGGCAGTCAGCAGTCTCCTGTGCAGTGAAGACAGAACGCGAAAATTGATATTGCGCATATTATAAAACCATTTTTCTTTCTACTCCTGCTGGAATCCGAAATCCGCCTGCCTGAGAGTGTGACTTGTGATCTCAATAATGTACAGTCGCGCAAATACCAACATTACATGCACATTACACATCATCACGATGACTTTTTTCATTTTCCACTTGGCATCTCATGTGTCACCAACTTCCTCTCGCGCTGTGTCTCAGTCTTAGAAAAGGGGAACCTAAGGTATTAAGAAGTATGGGCGGTGATGCGGAGAGCTGATGCAAAGCAAAGCACGGTCACGTACGACGCAGACACGGACATAGAAGAGCATCACCTTGGGAAATCAATGAAGATTGAGAAATGAGAAGTATCGCCTTATTAACATACATTTTCAATTCTTTATCCTTTTCCGGGAGAAAAGTGCACGTACAGAAAAACGCCACACTTTCGCCTTGTTCTTTGTCATCCTGTCTGCTGCTTTTGCTTTCTCATCATTTTGACATAGCAAAGGCGAACTTGCAGGGCATTTTCACTCATTCATATGTACGCTACTGTCTGTTTAAAAATGGAAGACTTACATTTTCCTCCCTGAATGCAGTGCAACCTGCAATTCTTGCCATTTCCTTTTAAAATGATGTATCACCGTCCGAGTGGAATAAATAATGATAATGTGCACAAAAGGTATTAAAAGTACAGACCCAAGAATCGGTTCCATTCTCTTTCGTTTCATCTTATTCATAACATTGGCGCATTCGCGCATTGGGATTGCACAAGCACAGCGACCATTATCTACCTATCAATTTTTCTATCATCGATTCGCGTGCTTTCAATACGGTAAGATCTGCTGTAAGTACAGCATGGATGTGCCGTGAAGGTAATTTCATTTTCTATTCAATTCGCATTCACTTGGCAAGTCCCTCGCCGCTGCCGTTGCTACATCGCGCGAGGTAGTGAAAGGAAAAGAAAACGCTGGTAATCGGAAATCTTTTTCAATAACTTGAGAAATGGTCATACAACGCAACGATACAAAGTACATTGTTCCCGTGCACCGTGCAGTAAGCATTTTGATTTTTCTCATCTTGGCAGATCTTCTTGCAATAGTTTCTTTAGTTTTCTCTCGCAGATCCCTCGCAGATTGGTTTTGGTTGGTCGTCGGCTGATGCCGAAGAAGGAATGCATTATTCTCGAGCGGTCTAGCGGTTATTGAATTTGCGAGGAAATGCGTGATGTTAAAATTGAATTATGGGCATGGGAAAAGAGGACAAGTGAACAGCGATTAGAGCGGGTACTTTTTAAAAAAAAAAACTTTAAATTGTATTCATTGTTTCAAGCATTCAGATATTTAATAGCTTATACAGTATTGGAGTCACCTTCCTGTACCAGTAAACATTATTCTATAATTGCAGCTCTGATTTCATTTGCGTAAAATATGTCAAAGGTATGATGAATCAATTGGCGGTGATTGGCACTTGAATATTATAAGGCAGAGCGCCACGGCTTTTTGCTTCGGTTCAATGAATATTCGTCTGAAACACGGACGATAGGTTGGACCTGAAATTTATTTCGACACTGCTGTGCAAAGCCGCTCGGAGTTTGGTTTATTCGTATTTTGCAATTCGTTTAGGACCATTAAAATATTTATACTACCATCCTGTGCACGTACACTAGAGAGGGTGGGGGTACTCGAAATATTCAATTCATGCGAATTTCATTTCAGCATATACCTTGCACTTGACTTGAAGATGCTTGGTGAGTTGGACTGAGCAAATAAAAATAACGCTGCTGGGGTGAACTCTATTTCTCTATTCCTACAACCGAAGAATGCTACGGCTTGAAGGAGACAATTGCATCCGTACCTTGTCGAAGTGATGATATGAAGTCAAAAATAGTCGGTGACAGCCGAAAAGCCGAAGATTACTCCACGAGAGTTATTTTAATATAATAATACCGAAAGAAGAATAACAAGTTGACATTTTCCACCAAATGTACTCTGAGGGTTCACAGTAGCCTCGGATTGCGTTCACGGCTGGCTGGTTTGAGTTTGACGTTATTGGCATTCGGCATTCATCGCTTCCAAGTTTGACGACGGAGTTCGACATGCTTGCCTAAGAAGGTCGCGTAAAGAATGATCAAGTAAAAGGCAGCACAGAGATTCGCAACCTAGTTCAGGTTTCAATTCTTGGGAACAAGAAGAAGATAGAGAAACAAAAGCAGTATTCAAATGCAGAACTTCCGTTCCTGTTGCATTTATATGTGTCGAAATATTCTAACTCGACTTGAAACTTGACATGAAGTTTGTGTATATTTATTTAGCAAGCCCAAAGGAACGAGCGTGACCCCTATTCAAAAGTAAAAAAGCGTAATCTTTCGCTTCCATTACGTCCTGACTCGATTTCAGACAGTGATCGATTTCCGTTTAATTTTCGAGACAAAACTCTGTTGTTCCTGGTGGTTTCAATAAGTGATACACTTGGATTATTTCAGGGATATTTTCAATTATTTAACCGGCGCGGAGCCTGCTGATTCTCGTTGTTTTACAGTGAGGAAGCAGAAATCGTCTCTTTCACCTTGGAGAAATATTCCACCTTGTTTCCCCGCTTTATTTTATCTTTGGCCTCTTGAGACTTCTCCTTCATACTTGAGAGAATTCTTTTCTCCACCGCCATTGTTCGCTGGTGGTGGTTTATTTAAGACTTTACAGCGCTTTTACGGTACAGATCTGCGCTAGTCCACCAAAGAAACTCAAAACTTGTATATGGTTTGATGCAGGAAAATTTATGTGCAGGGAAAGTACAAAAGAATAATCCCGACTACTTAGCACATCCCACAGAAATGCAAATACCGCACCGCGAAGGTAGGCGCAAGCACCAGCGTCGGGGTCGATGAGATAAAAGGAAGCGTGGATACTAAATTAGTTCTAAACATGCACATTTTTATCCCACGCATAAACAAAAACAAAAAGGAAGAATTTGAATGGACCCGCATGAGCGAAACCGAAACTAAACTAAACCCGGACTAAGTTTTAAATACTTTGATAACGGCGAAACAGAAGGCTGTAAAACCATCATGGTGGTCATCACGAGCCAGGAGCCTGAAAAAAGACTCGCTAAAAGCTGAAACTGAAGCTCGTGTGGATGGGAATGCTGAAGCCATCAAACCAAACCAAGCCTGCAGCTGAGGGAAACATTACGATGATGAAATGAATTATTATCTTGGCTCGCCAACTCCTTTCACTCACTCCCTCATCGTTCGTTCGTTCTTTCTCTCCTTTCATTCTCACCACGGCACTGCCGCTGCACTGCCAATCTTGCACCGCGCCGCGTCATAAGCAAAGAAATTAAATGAAGGAATGCGAACTCACATCACGTCACATGAACAAGTACAGACCACTGAGGAATAAAGCTGAGAGTATTCAATCTCGTCGGTTTATAACCAAATTCTGGAGACTTGGACTTGGACTTGGACTTGAGATGCTGAGGTTTGCGCGAGTGAATGTCTTTTTAAGAGATTGCATAATTCTTACTTCCTCGCAGCTGAAATTTGAAATGTGAAATACATTTTTCCAGATTGCTCGTGAAAATGAATGGCATTTAGAAAGGAGAAATTTACATATTTTAAGTAGGAATGGAATTTTGAATAACAATTTCTCTCCACACAAGCACAAGCTCATAGCTGCATTGCGAATGAAATGTGAAAGTATGGAGCTTAAAGTTCGCTTTTTATAATGAGAGAATATTATTATCATTATCATGCTAATCAAAATTTTCGAAAAATAAGTTTCAACTCATTTTCAATTTAATTTCAGATTTCCTTTCCCCACATTCTCAATGTTTGCTCCATGGATTCTAATTCACTTCAGTCCAACTAATCTTTGAGATTTGTGAGTACTTTTCAATATATTCAAATGGGGAATCGAGTCTGAAGGATTCAATTTTCTCTGAACGCAGAAAGTCATAGCACTGGAACTCGATAGTCGATTGCACCTTCTGTATCGTGGATAGCAGTAACTCAAATTTTAGTAATTATCCGTCTTCTTGGTACACTTTTGTGACCTCTGAATTATATGGCATATTGGTTCGTCAAAGAGCCCGAAACCATGTTCGATGAACCCTCCTTCCACGAAGTGTTAATTGGGTGGAGCTAATTTTAAGAATCAGGACAGGTTAAAACCAAAGCTCTACTAGAATTCGCGGAAATCATTAAAACGTGAACAGAGCAGCACGCGGCACCATATCGGATGTTGCTTGGTGTAGATCATACGTAATGAGGCAATGGCCATGCATGCCCGCAGTTGGACCGGTGATGACATGAAATATACTCTGGTTATCACTGTTTTCACTTAATGTTGGTTAAGCTTCGCCGACAGAGACCTTGCAACGTGGAAATGGAATTTTGCATCCACAACCATCAAGCTTGATGAATTCTATTTCTGTTCCACCGCCACGAACACAATCCACAATGGTCATGCATTTGAGACATATTGGGTTGGATTTGGAAACAAAAAGAGCAAGCGAAGTGGTTGGTTACAGAAATGTTCAAGTGCGACTATTGAGAACCAGAAATATAGTACTCCACACACACCTACTACGCTCGCACACGACCACTCCGTACATTATTCATAATACTACCGTATCAGGCTCATGCGTTTGTATAATTATATAATCAAAAGTGCGGTGGAAGCATCGCACAGCGACTGAAACCATCAAATGGAGACGCTTGATTAATGCTCTCTCCAACTCGCCTGATAAATAATATTATTACATTTCCTCTGTGTGCAGATTCCATTTTAGTTAATTTCTCTCTTTCAAAACCTTTCTCTGATTCTCTGTAAAGTAATTCACTTGACTTTATCAAAAACCTCATTGTTTCGAACACACGCACACACGCGACGCGCGCACAAGTGAAGTGGCTTTAAGTTCAATCTCCATTGCTTCTGAAAACTACCTTATGATTAATGGATTCCTTTGCGTAGGTTGAACTTAGAATAATTACATCTCTGCCTGCGGTCTGCGTGAGAGGAAAGCAGAGTTAATGAAAGATACCACAATCAAAGCCAAGAAAATTGTTTTTGATAATTTTAGAACGACACTTGTGCAAAACGGCAAATATGAGTATTCCACAATGAAGGCCCTTACCTTTGCTTTCCTGTTCACAGTTCGGCGTGGAAGGTTATTTATTGAACAAGCACTGCATGCGTGGCTTTGGAATCCTTAACAAAAAATCTTGAGAGAAAGTCACGTTCTTTCAACAATTCACACAGAACATACGTCAGACAGCAATGTGCACGCGACAAGTCAATGCCACCAAATCATCGAACGAAACACGCCAAGTATAGCCAAGTGGAAAATATTCGAGCCTCAAGTGACAAAATCACCGCATGGAAACTATGAAGAATCTTTATTTGAATTCTGTTGGGCACTGGAAGCCGCCTGGCTTCATTTAAACCTTGGCGTATTTTCCTACGTGCGTAATCGCCTGGCCTACCTTCAACCACGTTTTGTCTCAATTGTCAACTCACGCTTGACGCACTTCACACAAGGTGAGAAACGGTTATTCGCGAGGACTTGCTCGTGACAAGAAGAGTAACGAACTGAATCGGTGCCTATAAAGTTCCAATATTAGGTTTGTTATGTTACCTTGAACGTTTCTCGAGTTTCTCTGCTCCGTTGTGTAACAAGTCTGAGGTTGCTCTCACCCGAAACACAAGATAACAACTGAACCAAAGGAGAAAGCAGAAAGCAGAGGAAAGGTGAAGACGAAGCGAATGCATTGCAGAAGTTAGCGTGGAGCGTGAACCGTGAGCGTGCGAGAGAACTTTCTTTCCTTCTGCTACGTATTATTGTAAAACACGACAGGCCAGACCCACGCTACGCTCTACAATGCCAAACCGGGCCAAAAACTGACACGGGCAAGTATTTGATATTGTGACTTTAGTCAACCTGAGCGCTGCCACTCATGCTCACACTTGACTACTGGTGGTCATGCCAGCATTATGCACACAGAATACCAATACGCGTGGCGGCACGCATGCAAACTTGCAAACTACTGCAGAACAGAAACAAATCCATGAAATATAATATAATAATAATATTATTCAATTCAGTGACATTTTTCCCTTTCTTTTATTATGTTGAGCTTTCGACAGTTTCTCACTCATCGTCTCGTGCTGCCTACCGAATTTGCCATGTCTAACAAAAAGCAATGAGCAAGGTGCGCACGCTTCACAACTGGTCGCTCCTCATTCGTTCGTTAGCAACAAAAAGCAAATATGCTCGAGGCTGGAATGGAAATCCTCCTACCAGAAGATACAACAACAAACGGCGAGAGCCACTACGAAGAATGGATTGCGTAAATCAAGGCGAAGGTCCGTGTACTACATCCTGGTGTCTTGGTGTCAGTCAGAGACAAATACCACGGCATCCGCAAGAGTCCGCAATTCACAGTTTCGACTTTGTAAGACTGAGCAGGTCTGCTTGTTTATTCCATGAATGTGGCTGGCAATGTTGTCGGCTTGCAGTTCACAGCGTCGCGTCCTGTTGCAACATGGCGAGAATTCTAAAATAAATAAACCAACTCTGACATGATTTCTTAATGGCGTGAGCGACTACTGATTCGGGTTGACAGGATTCAGTCATTTGTGAACCCCTTTTTACACTCAAGCATTTAAAACAGCAAACATTAGCATAACACATTTTGCATTGGCAGCACGGTGTTGGGTTTCAATGTGAAAGCCCAATCACACGTATTTGTGCCACATCTAATTAGAAATCTGGAGCATTCGGCCTCGGAGGAATGATGGATGGAGGAGAAAATTTACGCGCCATCTTGAAAAACGGGCGACGGAGAAAGTAGGCGTCTTAATTCTTGTGTTTAGCGTTCTACCCCGCAATTATGCACGTACAACGCATTAGACTTTGAAACTGTCGCGCATTTTAAATGCTGAATCTTGAGAAAACAAATAACTCTCGAATGCAAACAAAAGGGAACGGGCGGCGGAAGCAGATGTCTCTTACCTTTTATTAATTGTGCTTGAGAGTGAGACAGTGCACTGCCGGGATAAGAGCATAGGAAAGTCTTAAATCACCCACGCATTTGTAATCCAGAAGCTGCTCAGTCATTCATTGCTCTCCGTATTTTATGGAGTTCGTGATTATGCGTTCCCAGGCTCAAGTTTGTTGAGAACGACGAAAATTAGAGAGTTTGAATTGAGTAGCAGAAATGAGAAAGTAGAAACAGGCAGGAACAGGAGTTCTCCGCGCTTCATTTGAGGACTGGGCTACACGGCAAAGGACGGACGGAAGAGTGCCTGCGAGTGTTGGGCTAAGAGAATATGAAAATATTATAATCATTCATAACGCATATACATCACCCGTCGTCCTCTTAACGAAGGCACATGCTCGGTGAAAGTGAAGTACCGCTGCCGGCTGCCAGCGCAGCGCTTCTTCTTGGTCCTAATTCTTAGTGCGTGTAATAAGAGTCCATCTAATAAATGTTATGGCAGAGGTTAAACTTCATCTGCCTTATGAGGGTACTATGTATTCATGTCGTGCACAATTTTACAGTTACTGCCAGTAAATACAGATTGTACCGGGCGTTGACGCCGCTGAAGCTGTGAAAGTCGACATACAACAGCAGCTTAAACTCCTATTTTCATTTCATAGTTTTGGTAATACTTTCCACCTCGCCTACACTCAGCGCACCGGAGAGATTCCACAATCACTATCATCTAATTTCAACTTTCACCATTGGAAGTCTCCAGAGACACTAGACGTGGCATAAGTAGTTCAGTTCAGCATCAAGCCAAGGCAAGGCAGCAAACATGACGAAGTAGCGGCAGTGCCACAAGAGTAGCAAACGGTGTAGTGAAATAAAGTTTGAAATGTAAACAATGATAATATTCCCTGCACTTCTTAGCGCGTATATTCACCCTCCTCTTGGCTAGCTGTCGCCGTCGCCTGCACCGCATCCTGATCTTCATCTCTCCTCGCCTTGATCCCGTGTTAAGATCCGACTTTTCAATGAATATTTTAATTTCAATGAATTAGATTAGGTTCATCAATATGAAACGATAAATGTCTACAACTACAAAGCACTACTGAGGCGGCCCAGGAATGACTTAGTTTAATCAGTGTTTGACCCAAAATCGCTCCTGGCCTCGTTTTCCCAATTTCAAATCAAATGGTAACAGAAACACGGCGTGTTTGCAAAATAGCCAATAACCGGAGGGATTTCGCTGTTGTGTGGCTCATACTTCCAGTTTGGATACGAAAATCTTCCCACTTACAACCAATAGGCTACCAATCTGCCAAGACGGACTACTGTCTTGATATTGAATGATAGTGCAGATACTTGTTTGCTAGTGGTTGCATGATTGATTGTGTAATCACGAATTGATGAATTGCACTTCGCGCGCGTGCGTGTTGTGTATTCGAAGAAATTAGTCCGACCAGGTTAAGTTCCTTATGTTAAGATTGCACGGACTTCCTCTAAACAATTTGCACAATTATAGTCAGAACTTTCTTTCTGCAAAAAAGCAAAATTTTGATTATACTGTATTTTGTCAAGTCAAGTACGCACGAAAAACATGTATTGTGAGATTTCTAACCTCTGCCTCAGGTCATGTACTCTAAACTAAAGATTTCCTTTTAGTTTCAACGACTTCGACTTTACCACGACAAGACGCTTCACTTCGCAGAGCTCTATGGGTAATGGTTTGATTGCGTTTTTCTGGTCATAAAATCCTAATCTTATTATGTCGAAGTAATTGCAATTCGTCTTACAAGTTGAACACGGAAAGTGCAAATTACTACAAGCATGCGTACGAAGTGCAAAGTCGAAAACTCGAATGAGGACAAATGCGAATATGGTGTTTTAGTGCTTTCGTTTCCTTCAGCGGTGTAATTAAAAAATCAATTACAAATGAAGGAAATTTTACGAGTCTACACTTCAACTCCAGCTCACTCGCTCACTTTTTCAGCTTCATTGCGAATTCTCGTGCGCGTAAATCAGTAATTTTTAAAGTACACTCGCCGTAGCCGTCAGTCAGCTGAGTTTACCTTCTTCATTAACAGATTTCGTCTATATGTAGATGAAGACACATTGCGTAAGCCAGCGGAGCGGCGACGAATTCAGAAATTCACGCGAGCGAAAGAATTCACGATAAAGTTTCACGACTTAATTTGGAAGGTTATTGCAGCAGGCAGCCACCAACCTGGACTCACCCCTGACAAACGAGAAATGGCTGAAATTTTATTTGCTTGGCCAAGTAGAATTTACGAGTTTAAAAATCTAATTACCAACTTCTTTCAGCGGCTCTGCTTAATTTGCCTGTACTTTTACGTTCCGTGACTTCAACTCTCAAAGTTTAGCGTAATTGAAATCTATTTATTCACCTTTCTTAAATTTCTTAACTCATGATAAATGTCTCATCATTTTAGAGTGTGCGCTGAAGTGGCGCAATCAGCGGAACGACGTTCGGAAGTTGTGAGATCCGGTGCTAAAGTGGCGTGAGTGAATTAAGGGATGCACTACGCTCCTATCTTGCCAGGCTAATGCATTCAAAGGAAATGTAAGAATAATAGATATTTTATACAGAGCCTGAGTAATAATCATAATATAATGATGCTTTCGCTTTAAGCCTACTCAATTAACTGAGATATATTGCCAGGCAACAATTCCTTTAGGAAATTATGAGTCTCGCAGCCGTGCCGCGAGAACAGCAACGAGCAAGACGAGATGAGGAATGTGTGAAAATAGTAATCTAGATTTACAGTGGAACAGAAAACTCAAACGTTTTTGCCGTATCATTTTTATTACAGCGCGTTGCTGTAAACATATCGTGAACTGCTCGGTTCGACACTCAACTACAATGGAACGGAGCCTAATGTACGAGGGCAGGCAGCCGACCGGAGTACGTGAAAGGTGAGCAGCCTACGACCAGCAGGAGCACGGCGAGCGGCAGGCAGGAGTGAAAGTTAAGTAATTCACAAAAGATGCGAGATGATAAGGATAAATTACATTGGGTTATTTTTGAAGGCACTTCACGTGGAGAGCATTAGTGAAAAACTCATCAAATAAATGCTTCCTTTTATACTCACACTCGCTCGTAGCTCATACACACGGTGGTTCAACGCACGGAGTTCCTTTGTGCACCTTTCACTCTCAACCGTGCATTTCACTTCCTTACTGTTCGCTCGCGTCGTGAATTAAGCAGTGAAAGGGTAATAATCACAATGATATACAAGAGCCATGAGTACACCAATATTCAGACATTCACCACTCTCTAAATTATGAATTCAGGGGTACGCAAACGTAAGCATTACTTGAATATTTTCCTCAGCCAGGCCAAGCCAAGCTAGAACGTGCATCCTCAACTCTTAATAAGACCCGTAGGAAATGAAACATCTTCCAGGACCCACTCGAGCAAACTTTGCCAGACCAGAATAATCAGTTTACCACGGGCGAAAATTTTATTCTTGGCAATGATTCATAACTTCAGTGTCTAAACCTTTGTGGAAATCAACACCCGCTAACGGCGCAGCATAAATCAGAATTGAATTATCGCCCTAACGAATTGGCCGGCGATCTTCCTTGTGACGACGGATGAATTTGGACTATTGATTTGAATGTTAGATGACACATTTCAAAATTGTGCAGTCTCATTTAGTTTTCGGCCTTTTCGTGCTTTCTATGTGCAAAACACTTCAATCAGGTCAGCAACATCATCAACAATGCGGTGTTCTCTTCAAGCTATTGTATCCAATGAGATCTGAATTTATTCTCCCATGAAAGAGCAAAACTGGTGAAGTCAATTTGTTGCGCCGACTACAAAATGTGAAATCAGCGCATATTGAAGCACATGCACATTGAAATGCTTTCTACAGTATTGAAATCAGAGATGAAGACATCGTCGGCAATACAACAGAAGCACGGACACACCCGTACTTCGTACGCACTGCAGTACCTGGGCGCTGGATTCAAGTTGGCGGAGATTCATTTTTGCTCGGAGCGAAAAAAAGCAGCGAATCGCATTGAAATGAAAGCATGTGAAAACTCAATTCTAGTCGGCAGTAAATGCAAGTCGGTTGGTTTGGTTGGATGCGTGGATTTCACAGCGTGTTTGTGGAGCCTGCCACACCGCACCGCACACACGCCGAGCAATATTTACGCCTCATTTCTTCCCCGCTTTCGCCGATTCGCTTTCCCTTGATATCACTTACTCTCTTTCATTTCCGACACATGGGATCACACGCAGACAAATAAAGAAACGCAACGCTGAGCAACGGTGGGCGCATCAAAAAGTGAAAAGGCAATCAGATTTATTCCGACGGGATGCAAAAGGGCTTAATTAAACCAATAAAAAAGTTCGATGAGTGCCGCCGCTCGAGGCAGGTGAACTGCGCCGCGTCGCCTGTCTACGAGTTTCGTGCAAAGTTTCTTGTCATTTCTGATCTAATCACTTTGACTTTTGATCAATTCCAGGCTCGAGACCTAAACCAGATATTAGTTATGATTAACCTTGACAGTTTCCAACAACCTTTTCGTACCTCATCGCCGTCGAGTAGTTGCTGGTCGTAGTCGTCATCCCTGCACACCATTAATCACATTGTACCAGAAGTGATTTTGATAATTTTAATGACTTGTAGCAGAGCTCAGCTCTTGCGCTGATACAACGCTGAAGTCTCAACATGTATTCATGATTTATGCTTTAAAATGCATCTCACGTCATTCCCTCCTCTCCCGCAGGAAAATTAGATTCCGCTATCGTCATTTCCCGAAAATCGATGCGATATTTACGGCTTTTAAAATTACGTCTCAGAGCTATAGCCTGCTGTTCCTGTACAAAGCCCTTGGAATCAATTTTAATCAAAATGTCTTGTCAAGTTTTATTTGCGGAAGCATAATACAGCAATAAATCCTGCGGTGCCGCGTACATCGTTGTGACATCAGTTTAAAGACAGGCTCACGTGAAAACACAGAGAGACTTGTTGATACGAAGAATCTCTACTTTGGCACGTGCTTCCCGTACAAGTCGGTCCAGGAACCCTCCTGAGCTTGCCTTGGTCTTGAACATGAAAAAGAGCAAAGAACACTCTCGTGTTTCGTTGTATTGCATTATGATCTCCATAATTAGATTGAATAAGAAATTCCAATCCGCTACTCAGCTAAGTCTAAAATCATGGGCGAAGGAGGAAATAACTTTATTCCTACTTCCTTCCTCCGTCGTTTCACAGTGCAGTGCACTGCATAAGTAGTCGTAAAAAAGAAACCAGCTAGTAACTGCATAAAAACATACGTAATGCATTCTGGCATCACGGAATTTGACAACACAATGTAGAATTTTACATATTTTATAAGTCTTATGCTAGAATTTGTAATAAATTCTATTCTCGCACTGTGCTGTACTTTATCAGCCGGGATGATGAAATTCTACATTCTCGTCTCTCTGTTTAAAGGTCTACGAACGGCTAAGATGCTGCAGGACAGACGCCCGCCAAAGCAGATGCACTCAACTCGTACTCCGGACTCAGCCAGGATGAATAAGTTCAATAATGCTAAAATATAAAAGTCAAGTTTCTCTGTGTTGGAGAAAATGAAACAGGGAAGGAGTGAGTGCGCGGGCATGAAGACTTACGATGTGATGTGAGCAAGAAGTGTAAATTCATGCTTCATGAACCATTCGAGGAGAAAGTTCAAGAGCTACATGGAGAAGACGTGAAAAGACCCTGCACATTGTGCGGAAAGTCGTAAAAAAGTTGTATAGAAGAGTTAAGTCTTTTGTATTTCATTAAGGATATGAAAAAGTGAGTAAGAGCCCGGAAAATAAGCAGAAAACAAGAGAAAAGAGTGAAAGGTTGGTTAAATAAACCTAAAGCCCACTGCACGTCGTTCCATTTTAATATTACAAATTCAGCAAGGAATTACGAAACACAGTTTCGAGAGAGATGCACGCCAACGCGAATCGAGACTCCAAACTTTGTATTTTCCTGTTTATACATACTTCGCAATTTGAATTCGAATTCACTACACAAAGATTACACATTTCGCTAATCCTTTCTTATATTTAATGTTTTGTAAACAAATCCTTTCGTTTTCGTTAATTTCTGCGTGATGGAATATCGTGCTTGTATGTCCCACATCTAAGCTTACATCGAGCTCATCTCGAGTACGATTATGATGCAAAATTAGAACCAACCCGAGATCAGGGAGGGAGGGATTTGCCGATAGTCAACTCAAATTGAATGCGAGCGAATTGTCCTTTCACGTCATCCAAGACCAGTCCGATACACACCTAACTGATGTTACATTCAAGGAGGATCTTAAGAGTTTTCTCCACGCCGAATTAGCACCAGAAGTAAGAATAAATTGCCACCCCTCTATGCTTGATGCAGAAATGAAACCTACGCACAGACTCCACCTGACGTGTTCGAACCAAAGTTCTAGAACACGACCAGACATTTTCACTGCTCTATTCCTACATAGAGTTAAAGTCCTGCATGATTCTCATTCCTGACTCATAAAGGAACGAAGTGTTTATTGACGAAAGTACGACAGATTTCGCAACAAATGTGAGATGTGAGGAAGGAAATCAAATTGGTCTGGTCTGTTTATTAAAACTATTTAATCTGGATGCCAGAAACATGAGGTTGAACAAACTTCCAGATCCAAAGTCCCGATGTGTCAATTTGCACATTCTTTTGTTCAATAGACGAGAATGGAGAATTGTCCGTGAGAATTTTGTCCAGTGCCTTGAAGCGACAGCCGTCAAAGAAATAGGGCCAAATGTGTAACTTATCGAGTATATATTGCAGCATATTTAGCATTGTTCCGGATTCATCCAAAATATGTTCCACGTAGTAATATCGACCACCCTGAAATGATCAGATTATCTCACCTAAGATTACAAACCGATTGATAAGGTGGCAACACTTACATGCGCAAGTACTCGATGTACTTCCTTCAGAACTCCTTTAAGGTCCAATATACTGCACAGGACAATAGTGCTGATGACAACATCGACGCTATCACTTGGGATAGAGGACATGTTTGCGGCAGATGTAATTTGGAAGTCTTCAAGAGTTATTCCAGGGTACTGCAGGATAAAAACAATTTTCATATAATTTTGGATAAACGTCATAAATAACATCGATTACTGGAACCTATAAATTAGTACAGTATTCTTGAAAATACAACTCACCGCTTTCAGCTTATCTTGGACGATCTTCACGAATGCCGTATTGTAATCAACAGCAATCAAGTTGCAATTCGCTGGATAGAATTGCAAATTCGCACCTGTTCAAACAAAAATACGGTGGGTTTCCTAACTGAAAAATAGGGGAGTCAATCGTGAATGCAAACAGATTTAGTGGGCTACGCTGATTTCTCGCTGCTAAATTATATGCACGATGCTCCGGATTACCTCCTCCAATTCCGATCTCTAGAATCCGTATTTTCCCTTCAGCTCGAAGCTGTGGATCTTTAGATTGAAGGCGACCAAGGTCTTGGAAGAGCTTGATTTTTATGTCCTTCGTATTTTTGTTGTGCTCAATAGAAAATTCATCCACCATCAGACGACCAAACTGTCTGAAAGAGTTGGAGCATCATTAAGCATGCTTCAAACTTGCCACATTGTTATCGGAATTAGCCCGGCTATTGAGACTTACTTTCGTCTGTACTCGGCTGCAGCCTCTCTCCCTTTTGTTATCAAAAGTATGAATGCTTTGATTTCAATTGGAAGAAGAACCAATATGAAGAACTGCAAAGCACTCACACATGCTTGTGGGAGTGTCATGTTTGTACAAGCGCAAAGTTGATTTGAGGTCAACTGTGTCCAATCAATCTCTCAAAACTGAGCTAAACTATTAGGGCTTTTGGAACTGTTTTGAACTCTTGCCACTCTGAATACAAAATATTAAGATTATTTATGTTGTTTCTTGCCTTGCTCTTGTTTGCAGAGTCTGGGCTGGAATGCGAACAAACTGGCAGAAAGTGCGACTTATATGCAAATGAGAACAAAAATTATTGTCAGTGGTCATGGCCATGACTTAGTGTGCCGCAATGTTGCTGAGCTGATTTTATAGGATTCGCTTCAGTATCAACCGATAAACGAACACTGTGCATGATTAACTGCATGTGGTCACGTATCTCACGTAACACCATGTGTAAATACGGTGTTTACACACTTAACTCCCGTAGCTATTTTCGATAAATTGAGACGGTGTTAAATATGTATTATGTAACTTCAGCATTTTAGAATAAAGTAGGCGAACTGGTAAACAACGTGCAATGTCGTTTGTACGTACAGGAGTACTGCACCTGAGGCAGGATTGTCTGCGCCGCACATTCAATGGATAGATACCAATAAAATTGTCAGATTTTGGCTAGAAATTAGATAATACAACCAATTTATCCATCCATTGTTTATTTACCCAGTCACAACTATTAGGCTATAACATATGACCACATAATGAGATAATGATTCATAATAATAAATTCGGCCGTATAAATTATTCAGACAGGGTGGAGTTGCTGAAAACCTGTTGTACATAAAAGCATATCAGACTCATGATCTCATGATGGTTTCAAGTAAGAAATGAGATTAGAACTGAGAAACACACAGCTTGGTGAAGCAAAATTTGACTTCATCGCACTCCTTGTGCGACTGGTTATATGGGCAGCTCTGTTCCGAAATTAAAGTCATATTTCGAGCCTACCAGAAAAAAATGGAGTACACGGCTGCCCTCAAAAACTTTGCCAAGAACGTTTCGACATTTCTTTCCGAGACTGAACCGGCATTTGATAACACTACCATGGAAGAATTTGTGGCGAGCTATGTCAAACCAGGAAAATTTTATCCACTCTTCGGATATTACACGGAGCTGCTGAACGCATTTGGTACAAGCGTCGGACAAGAGTTCGAATCAAGACTGAAGGAGGAATTTGCATGTAATGCAAGGAACGAAGAATTCATGGGTGCGGCCGAAGAATACAACCAAGCGGAGGCAAACTATTTGAAGTTCGTTGGGAAATTGGATTCAAAATTCGGTTCACTCAAATCTGGTAATGTTCAGGACTTACGGCTCGAATGTTTGGAAACGGAAGAAAAAGTGAGTTTACAAGAAATATTTCAACGAAAGGCTGCGTCGGGTGCCAAGTTCACATGGATGGTCTTTCTTCGGCATCTTGCTTGACCCGCGTGACGAATCAATTTGACACACCTTGCGTCAGCCAATGTACGCTCCTCAATTAGAGCTAGTGCATATGAATACGTTATTTCAATTGCACTGCATTTCAGGAAAACTTGGTCGCTGCAGGGTGTCAAGTGGCGCTTGTATCGTTCAGTCCAAAAGACGCGCTGAAGGAGTTTAAAAAGAGGGCAGCCGGTGAGTTCGACTGCTTCTGGGACCCGACATGCTTAGTGTACAATCAGTTTGGAATGGGTCACTCGCTATCAAAAGTGAGACGGAGAAAAATGTTGGAATTTATGCTTGTTGTTGGTCAGTGCCTTACATGTTGACATTTTGTAGATTTTTGGTCTGAAGACCATTTATTGGTTTGTGGAGAACATCCCAACAGGAAAAGTGCACATGGAACGGGAAGGGCACGTGCCGGACGATGATGTTCTTATGCTTGGCGGTGACATCATCTTCAACAATGCAACTGGAGAAATAGTGTACAGATTTCCACAAGAAAGTGCGATTGCACGACCAGATATCAAGTCCGTATTGAATATCCTGAAGGAAAACGCTTAAATTGTGCTTACCTGATACAGTTGAATCCTTGCTCTGCTTTCGTTTCTTAAATATCATGACGAGTCCTGGCGAAATTGTTAAAGCAAGGCCATGACTTTGATTTGCTTGATTTTAAGGTGAAAGTCGGCTTGGGCTCAACTCAAATAAGCATGACATAGGAAGGACAGCACAAGCATTATAAGTAGTCAATTAGTAATTCATTTGAAGGAATTGTGACTTGGCTAAATTGATCAGATCGTAGTGAGCTAAATTGTTCAATTCAATTCGATTAAAATTGTTGAGCATTAGGATGGTGTGGTGATAAATAGTGTTGCATGACAGCTAAATCGGAATTCATTCCACTAAAAGCTCATTTACATCGCGGAGCAACGACTGCTTTCCTTTGTCACGAATCCGGGAAATAGAACAATCTCAGCCCACTAAAACACGGACTGATGACTTTGATTTCTGTTCAGTAACTGTTTCATGCTCGAAGTGTTCACGTCGTAGCCTGCAATCCGGCGTCATGCTTGTCAATTTTGCGAACGAATACTTTCCCAAACTCCATGCGCATATCTTGCCATCATTTTCCCATCGAAATGCCGTCGACTCAACCTTTCACAGTGATAGCATAAATCAAAATGGTGAAGAAGGCCTCCGCACTGATGACCAAGAAAACATTTGCTGGATTGAACCAAAGGATTCGATTTCAAGCGATTTTTGTCAAAACACGAGTTTACATGGACTCAAATATATCTCTCAGCCTAAACGCCATTTGAGTGAAAGGTAATTTAATCTGAAACACCAGTTCTTTCTTCAGTTCATTTTTGAGAAACATGTGCGTTCTGCAGGCTATTTTGGTTGATAATGTTCACCATCGGATCATCGGTAGCAGTGTACCTGATTTCGGACGTTTGGAAGAAATATAGCGAGTCGCCGATCATTGTCTCTTTCGACCCATTTGAAACAAGCGTTGACAACCTTCCGTTCCCTGCAATCACCATCTGCAACAACAACAGGATTCTCAAGTCGAAAGCTAAAGTTTTTGGTGACGAGTAAGTTAAAGGCTGACAATTTTCGCTACGCTCAGAGTTAAGTCTTTAAGCCTCTTCTGTTTCACGCATGTTGATCCAAGTTGAAAGAAAATGATGACGATAAAGATGCATTGATGAACTATTACTATCTGACAGCAGTCTGCCTTGCATCTAAAAGTTTCTCCAACAAATTCGAGTTTTCTTTGTTCGAAGTGAACGAGACATTGGCGGAGAAAGCGTACCACGAATTTTTAGGTGAAAACCGAATGGTGGACATACAATCGTTTCTCAGAGCTGTAAGCGAAAGAAAGCTGAACTGAGTCATTCTTCTTAGACGACGTCAATGATCATGCTAAATATCCACAGAATTCACAGACATGCTTGGATCTGATTCGATTGTGCCTGTTTAAGGACGAAAACATTAACTGCGCGGACATATTTAATCCTATCGTCACGGATTTTGGCAAATGTTGCACATTTAATATGATTCCGAACTTGCTACGAGATTTCAAGTAAAATGTTTCAAGATTTGAGCATTTTAATAGAATGATTGGTTAAAATTATACTCACGGCTTGACCAATTTGCATTCAGCAACACATTTCAGGTGTCCGATCAAGAATCGGCTGATTGGAACCAGGCAGAGCTGGAAAACAGTGGAATACTGGCAGATGGAGAGGAACGAACAAAGTATCCGCACAGACAAACCAGAGCAGGCAAATCTTATGGCTTATCAATTTTGTTGGATCCTGATTTGGACGAATATTTTTGCACCAACTCGGACTCTTACGGGTTTAAGGTTAGAAGCAGCACACGCGAAGCTTTAAATCATACTTATTGTCATCTTCTTCTTATTCGTTTGCTTTGCTATGAAGCTATCAATTCACTCTTCTGCGGAAATTCCAAATTCAATTGATTTTGGGTACGGGATTCAGCCGAATTCCGAAATAGCAGTGGTTGTGCGGCCCGGAATTACAAAGGCAGATCCATCTGTCTATCGATATTCTTTGGTAAGCATTATTGCCTGCTTGACGCCTTGACAAGCTTAAAGCATCTTATAAATTATGACACGTAGAGTAAGCGTCAGTGCTATTTAGACAACGAATACAATCTGACGTACTACAAATACTACACCGTATCAAATTGTATTGACGAGTGTGTCACAGAAGACGTTTACCAAAAGTGTGATTGCGTAAGATTTTACATGCCACGTAAGGACAGAAACTTTCAAAGAATTTATAATCACATCACAGCTAATTGCCTTGACCATAGGGAATTTGTATATTTTTTTTTACATTTCAGGAAACTTCAGTCAGAGGCTTTGCCAGCCCACCCAGTTCAACTGTATGGAAGAGGCAAAAGGTTAGCAAGCTTCCCCGCCATCGCATTACACAATTATATTTAAGAACACTAATGCCAATTCAAATTATGCCCGATATGGCAGAGAATTTCTCCCATTCTGCTGGCTTGAAAAGGAATTGTCCCCATTGCTTGTCACTTTGTTCCGAGATTAGCTTCACAACACAAATCTCGTCTTCTCCACTGGCTATGACGAACCGAACCAAAAATATTTGGACCAGTTCGAGGAAAAATGTCTCATGGTAAGGAGAACTGCCATTTCAATTGGTTGACCGTGCCTTGTCCTGATTTATTATTTATCCTAATCACATCCGTCAGGGAGACCCACAAAGTTTCAATCGTGCATATTTACTACGACCAAGATTCAACCTATGCCCGCCTTCGAAAAGAGCTGTTTGGATTCACCGATTTAGTTGGTAATTAGCAAAACAACTTTCAAAGGGTGTACATTCACCTCAAATTGTATTACTACGATTTATAATTCAAAGCGAATACTGGTGGTCTAATGGGCCTCTGCTTGGGCTTCTCCGCATTGTCTGGAGTTGAAGTAATTTACTTTTTGACTCTGCGCAATTTATGGGAACGAAAGCGAAAACAATCCATTAAGTCGAGAGTGGCACAGCAGTTAATTCACAACAGAAAAAGAGGTCGTCAATTGAGCAAGTTCCAAAGTGCAATGAAATCCATTAGTCGCCTACGTGGACATGGCAAAGCGTATCACGACGGCTTGGAAGGCTTGCGTGACAATGCCTTCATGGTCAGACCCAGCAGCAAAATGTTAAATACTATCCAGCAGTTGCAGTACACACCGACTCACACTAATGATTTGTCCGTCATAGATTTATTGTCTACTAAAAATGTCTGTGATGCTAACAATTACTACAACAGCAATGTTTGGAAGTCGGAATTTGATTAAACTAATTGCCGATCCGTTTTGTCCTGCGGTAGTTAAATGAAATCGGCATTCAGGTCGAGGACAAATCCGCATTGCTTGCCCACTTAATTTGTCACCCTAATGAGCATTGTTCTGACTTCTCCACCACGTTTTCTCCCAGTTCCAATCGTCCTTCCAGAAAAATAGTCAAGTGGAACCTGACGCTTCATGTAAATTTTTCGGTTAAACTGCTAGGGAAAACTGCAGGAGAAATATGGCAAGAAGATTAGCGTCGAAGAAAGCGAGAAGGCCAGGGGAAAGAAATGACGGATTCTTATACTTTAATCTCCTCTGATCTGATTGCCTGCGCATGGACACGTTTGCGAACAAATACTTGCCGAACAATCGTCGCTCGTTTCCGGCCGTCACATATTGGAATCGTGTCAAATCTGGTGATCGGGATTTTTATGTATCTTCTGTCAAGACTGCTGTCGACTTGTGTTTGAGAATTTCTATTTACAATAAGAATTCAGAAACCATTAATCGTTTTTGCTTGTAGTTTGTGAGGCTCACGGGGGGATCGACGGGAGTTCTGAAGGAGTTATTTTGGCCCAGCTAACTTTCGCCGGGCTAGCTTCTTAAGCCTCGACAAGGCTTCTGAGCTGTGCTTTCGCAATAAATTTGCACTGTTTGTTAATTTCACTCACTTCTTGCTGACCGCTGACAGGAACCTGAAATAGAAACGACATTGAACAATGGATGGTCCGTACCCATATCAATTTAGATTACCCTCTGAATTTTGAACTAGAAGCTGCAATTTTGAAGTTTTCGTTTTCATTGCCCTGTGGTTGCAGCTCCCGCTTTGAGTCTGGTTCCACTTCGATCCTCAGTTGCTTGCTCTCGTCGCTACTGCTGGCTGAGGCTAAGATGTCCCGAACAAATATCATGAGAATTCACGACTTTACTTTAAAGCTTTGCTTTTACTATAGCGAATGTAAATCCGATGACTTACCGGAGCTTTTCCCAGGCTCAATCGTATCCACAAGATCTTCAAGCATGGAGTTCGTTTTTCTCTCTTCTTTCTCTCGTTTCTCGTCTTCCTCTGTCCATTCTGTTATGAAGCATGCTTGCATCGGCTCTTCTTCAGTATCCACATCCGAACAGTACTTGAACGGCTTGAAACTAGAATTAAGATCGAACTGCAGCTGATTGGCCGCTGCCCTAGGGCCTTGACCGCTGGACAATTCTGAGCCGGCCAAGAAAGCAGTAATAATCGTTTGATCCACAGCTTGTCCATCGCCAAATAGTTCATAAAGGTCTCGCTTAAAATTCTCATTGAAAAACAAAAGTTCCAAGTTCGCAGACGGTGCTTCATGAGGCAACTCGCTTTCGCTTGCATCATTTTCATCAGCTTTGGCATGTTTAGCCGTCCCTTTTGTCTCAATGCGCGAATTTCTTCTATACATTTTGGATCGTTTTGGGAATTGCGAACCTGCACGGAATTCTTCGCTCGGTGTGACGAGAAGTCATAAATATTTTCTCTTCCCGGCGAACTATGATCTTCCGTTTGTGGGTCCATACTTCTGACGCTGCTGGTAAATATGCCATTCACTGGATTTAGAACATCGCCTAGATTTTCATAAACCCGAATCCCCCCAAATTGCGACGCTTGCTTCTTGGCACCACAACCGGGACACCAGAACTACACCATTGGCCGGGTTTGCATGTCAACGTGACTGTAGGGCATCGATTTGATTGACATACTGGGAGAAGAACTGTGTGAAAGTCATCTCGAAAGATTCCTGTGTACATCTTGGTCTTGGGCATTAGTCACAATTTATTTAGCCATGAATATGCGGTGGGCAGTGTCAGAAATGTAATTTGAAATACAATACACACTGTTGTGAATAGCAAGATATCACAGATCGGTGTCAGCATTTCAAGTAAGATGATTTGGCAAAAGTGTAATTCACTCTGCTTTTTGTCAAAATTTCCCAATCTCCTATCAAGGTCGCCAGCGTTAAATTGCACATCTTTTCCATTGTCACGTTTATGAACAGTAAGAATCAAGTACAGTAAGAATTAAGCCAGCAATTTGTGCACAGCATCAGCATCCTTCTGCTATAGTGTGGTACAATTATGTAATCCTTTCCCAGGCATTTGTCTTATTTGTTCGAGCGCATTCTCATAAGTACAATGCTCTTAAAGAATGTAGACTAACATGTTATATGGACTTATTATAGACAGCTCATCCTTCGTTTGATCACACCAACAAAATACTCATTAACTGTTCAAGGTTATCATGATTCGCAAAATCACCAGTTTCATTAATTAAACATTACGTACCACAAACTAACGTTAGCGATGAACGATGAACGATCGACCAGATAGACCGACCTCTGCTCAACCACGTTAACTAACCGTCAAGAAACTGTGGCGGAGCGGTGGAAGCTCTAACTTATTATTCCACTTGTTCGCACTCGCAATTACGTTAACTCGTTAGAAGCCTGAGTGAGGAGCTAATACACACTCCCAATAGCTCTCAGCAGCGATGTCATAGATGATTTATTGGTAGGGTTTTCCGTTGTTCGAAGCTATCATGAATGCTGAAACTGAAGCTTGAAGACAAATCAATTAAATAGAACTTTGCAATAAAATTACTAATGGGAGGGACTGATTTGAGATCAATAGGCAGTAAAAAAAATTGTTACATCAAGCACAGTGCAGATTAATTTCACATCTTCAGCAAATTGTAACAAAGTAGAATTCTCAGCTTCTTATCATTCCATAGTCTCTCTGGGTTCCAGAGCATTTCGACTCAATAAAAAGTGCGCGAATGGAAGGCAAAAAGCAATCAACTCTTTGTCCACTTTTTGCCCTATTTTGCCCTTTGGTTCAAGTCCAATGGCAGATCTAATGAATTTTCATGGTAGCAAGTTTCATTTATACGCAAAGATGACCTTAATCACTAGTGTTTCTGTAGAGCAACAGCAAGGAATAGCTTCAAAAACGTGGAGTCATCATGACATTGAAAGTTCACACAGTAAAACCTCAGCCCCAGCCAACTTGCAAAGCGATTCCAGAAAAGAAGCTGCATTGCTTGACATTGAACCAAAATAGATCAGTGTTACATAAGACTCGCTGGAATTATTAACAACAAGACTGTGGACCACGACTCGTTTGACGCACTTGCACTGTGCATCTTGCCAACATTCTGCAGAAATCTCACTGACATTGCACGGATTAAGGCTTCTGCTGCATTTGATAAAGAGTGCGCATGCACTGAGAAATAAACTTGACATCGAATTGCAGATGTTCTTGATGTGTGTTGGCAATAGAATATGCATTAGGTCGATTTGTGTGAGAGTCTTGATAAAATTCCAATAACATTTCACCAGATATCATGTACTAAGACGCTGAACAACATTTTCTGGAAGGTGATCAAGTGTTTTAATACTTCACCACTTGCAAGAAAGCGGATCTAACTTTACAACAAGCGAACAAATCGCCTTAACTTCCCTGCCAACGTCAGCGAGGTTTGCTTCTTCGTTACAGCATCTTTTCGCATTTGGGGCTGAGGTTTGCCTCATGACTCTCAATTAATGGAATGGTCCTCCAAGATGTGAATGTGATGTGTGATGTGAAGGTGGAAATGCGAAAATTAATGCATTGTTCAATGTTCCTCGTGACTATCTGCTGCTGTCGGCACAACCAGCATTTTTGATCACAAATCTTGGCTTGAATTTTCATTTCATGGTAGCTACATGTATTTGCTAAATGATTCTTTCTAATAAGGCAGTGAATGGATTTCATGCTCGACTATCAGTATCTCCAGCCACGCCCGGTGCCGGGGCCAGAGAGCAGGGTTAAAATTAATAATTCCAATAATTCGTTTCGCCGTGTCATACCCGAGCTTAGTGCTTTGTATAAAAATGTGCACTGCAAATTTGTCAAATTGTGCGCATTCGTATTCGTACATTCATTTGTGCATTCATATGATTTGATGACATCAGGTCAAAGTCAGTTCTCCCAAAGTCGATGAATTCTTTTTCAATTCAGCGAAGCATACAAAGAGACGAGGTACTGGAGTCCTGTCAGCGGCGACACATTTGTGATTGAATGTTTTTCACGGTGAGAATTCCGCTCAAATCAAATGAAAGTAGTGCGATTGTTGCAATCTTCCACGCGTTTCGGTTGAAACAGGATCCCGCCATTGCTAGCAGCTAGTACCCACATTCCCTCGTTATATTAGAACATTAGAATAGGGCCAAAATGCAATGCACAATCGCAGAACTAGAGTCTAGATTTTGTGGCAAGGCAGGTAGGGCAAAGCTCCTTTTCGGAACAAATGCATGACTCATGACACACAGCAACTGCGTGCACACGAAAAGGAACCTGTTCCATGAAGTGTTTATGTCTCAAGCTCCAAGCCCAAAGCACATACATATACACAAAGAACAGCTTACGGAAAGATTCCACGTAAAAACCCGTCCCTGCGCAAACGCATCTTCGAATATTCTGCTACAACAGGATGGGATATTTCTGCGTCTCTATTCTATCGTCAACAAGACTCGTTGCCAAATATTTCTGCAAAATAATATTTATTAATAATTTCGCGTCGGTGAGCACGACTGCGAACTTGTAATGATTTGACTAATATACACAACGATTCAATATCACCATTTTGTGCCAGGGGAATCTTAGATTCCAGCAATACAAATATTTTTCCAGTTCTGTCTAAGTAGCTTCAGAATACAGTTCGAGTAATCGTGATCATGGTCGACGTATTCGGAAGAAAGAAGAGTGAATCATTCGACTCATGCTGCAGCGAATTGGACGAGCATTTGATCAAACACCACCGAAGCCATCCTCAACTCGCAGGGCTTGGTCATCATCAATTTGGTCCCAACGTGGTCAATGGACTCGGAATGGGCAATAATGTGATCGGAAGCATTGCAGAAAACGCGACCAAGTAAGCAACCGCTTTAAATTACATGTTGTGACCAAAATATTGATTCCTACGGGAAAGAGCAACAAACACAAATATCGATTATTTTTATTGTATTACAAAAATCTAAATTCACGCATTCGTCATCACAAAACAAAATTGCTCCAACACCGTATTTTGTTTTCGTACAACAGAAAATTATTGGCTGTGTCGATAAACAGTAAACTTTGCATCTCGCTATACTTTAGTTTGGTGACTTCGCTATTTCAATCCTGCGGAATCGGCAATTATAATTACGGTTTTCATCAAGTTTAATGGAAATCAAACGAAGTATCTGAAGACGAAGGCCGCCGGTAGAGAAAAAACACTGACGCTGTGCCCATTCTTTGTTTTTGTTGTCAGTTAAAACTTTATTTATTTAGGCCATCAACATCGAATCATGCTATTATTTCACGAATATTATTTAGAGCGTACAAACTGGAAATAACCAGTCTTACCAACACAATCCCAAAAGCCAAAGCTATTAATATTTGGGTGTATTATGCCCCATGTGAAATCATGCACCAGCAACCAGGAAAGGTTCCAACGCACAACACTCGGTTCCTGACTCTTTAAAATGCTAAAGTATACGTGGCCGGAGGTACAGTAGTTACTAAGAGCATGTAGCATGTTCCGAGCTCGTGATCACATGCGCAACATGGAAAGCCGCTTTGTCTGCAGCAGAATTTTGGCACTCGTAAACCGCATACGGTAACCAAGCGCTGGCAGCCAAGCGTCGACGTGGAACCAGGCTCTTGCTATGGTGCCCAGAGTATTACTAGCATTTTACAAAATTCGTACTAGGAAGTGTGCCACTAAAATTAAGTTCACTATGTGGCCCGATTGAATGGCTTGAACTATAGTCAGGGTATGCGGGCAGGATCAAGAACCTCTGTAAAAACAACATGAATCAATAATCGAACCGACTTGAAAAGAAATGAGTTCATGCTGGCACGAATTTGACAGTTTTTGATTTAATAATAATGTCCATGATCATTTGACTGAAAGGCTGACATCATGCGATTGTTTGACCTCGCCTTGAACTCATTTTATGGGTTACTGATAACGAGGATATGATGGAATTCTGCTATCACTCAATTGCACGTCACACGCTTGTGGTTCTTATCAAAGTATTCGCCCATGCAATTTATAAGGAAAAACTGCTTCGAATAATAATGTAATAACATAACACATGACATGACATGAAATCACTTTCACTAAAGATTAACAATTGCAGAGGCACTTGAAGCTAAGTGGCCTGGGGCTTGGCGATAACCTTTGCTTGGTGCAGCAAATGACGTATGCGCATTGTTTGTTTGAACTTAGCACTGAATAAATCCCAATCCCTTGAGCAAAGGTGCTCTGAATTTAAAGGCGCAATGGACAATTGCATTCTGAAGGCTTCTTTCTGTATGCCTTTGAATAATGATCATGGAATCAAAATATTAAGATGGCCTCATAATTCTGGGACAAATGCGTAATTCAAAACAACACGTCCACAGAATTGGGTCGATTTATCCACCTTGTGAGTGGGGAATGGGAGCAGCCTTTGTACTTTGCACTTCGAACCCAAGCATTAGTGCCCTCAATTGTTGTACCAAGTTTCCTTGAACATTGTCTTGTGCGTACTTTGAGTGGAATGTCCAGCCAGTCCAGGAATGAAGGCACAAGGCCCTGAAAGAAGGTGAAATTAGCCCCTTGAGCTTTGAAAAGAAAGGAACACTGTCCTTACAATTTTAGTTTGATCGTAACCTACAAAAATGAACCGGAGGATCATAACACATTTTCAAATATTTCCAAACCGAATCCTTCTTATGCAGAAGGATCAGCTCCAAAGGAATACGAGCATAAGTCACAAATTGAATTTACGACGACAAAATAGCAATGAATGAAGCGATCAGACCATAATTGACGGGTAGTGATTAGTAAGCCAATTTTCGCCCAATAGCAATGACTCACGTGTCGTAGTGAATAGTGGTACTATTGGGAGCAAATACATAAAGAATCGTACGATTCACGATCAGCAGACACAAGACCATGACATTTGGGTTAACAAAAAAAATGAAAGGAGCTCAAATGGTTAGTTAATCATTAAACATGACATTAAGCGTTTGTTTACTCTGTGCTGCGTGATTACGATACGAATTATTTCATAACAATGAATTGGCTAGAGTCCGACACAGCAGCACATTTCGTACGTGGCTCTTTCATAATTTCAAAACCTGTACTTCTCGCGTTCTTTGCACATACGAACGCCGCTGTTTGAATGAACGGACACCCTTCCGACTGCGATCGCATTTACGGTTTATGACAAGACAACTTTGAAGTTCTTGAACCAGATCTAGGTTAGGCCATCATTGTCCAATCAATGGTTTTGCCATTCGCTACATGACCATCGGAAAAACCTGCAGCGACTTTGAACTGTTGCTAACGATCGAAAGATAAATACATCAAGCATTAACCAATCTCAAATTGGAACGGGACTCGAGGTAAACGCTTGATGGGCGATGGGATTGAATTGCAGCATACAAGACCGACGACTCTGGCAAGGAAGATCATGCGATGGTTATATTTGGAGAAATTTCTAGATACAACGCTCGACGCATACGTGTATTAAGATCAATTCGACGGGATTTGAACGAGAGGTGATTCAGAGGACAAAGTAATACAAGTAGTTTGGGTAGTAACCAACGCGGTCGCGGCCGGGTTACAGAAAAGCGTATTGCATGCTCGCCGTGATGTCATGTCTAAAACCAGAGCCCATTGGCTCAGAAGAAAGGTGGATCCGTGGTGGTGTGATCACTTTTTATATGGTGCAATGTTAACCACTTGCCAAAAACCAAGTCAAGCCTCTTGCCTTGCACGCTTTCCTCTTAGCACAAAGCCCTTTCCTTTCCTCGGCTCTTTCCTTCCTCTCTGCTTGTCTGGTTGCATTTACCCTGAATGCAAAACTTGTTATTCGCCGCATTCCAAAATTTAACATGTCATTAGGACTGTATTATTGGCGAATTTCTTTAAGATTTGAATGGTGTGTTGGTTTCATTCTCGTCATAATAGCATGGATTTTGATTGGTCCGGGATAATTGCAAACATTTCGCATTCCCAGATTTGCGGTTTTTACACTTCTTCCTCCTTGCAGCGTATTTATATTTTAGCGTTTATTGATAAATCAGTCCGCATGTTACCTGATCACGACTTGATCATGGCACGCATGTAATTCAATCATGACCGGTCTTTAGGTTCCCCTGACAAGTTATTGATTTCTTCCTTTGAATTTGAGTAGATAAATATACTACGTCACACATTTGCGAAGTTCCTGCTTGTTTTAGTCAAAATATTTACTACCACAACTCAAGGCAATCAACTTCGAGCGAAATTGTCCATGATCTAGGACACGTTCACACTGGAACTCCGGAAGTGCGGCGTTTGGTGTATTTCCACTGTTCGCCTGTAAACTGCGTTTTGCAGTTTCATTCAAGAAATAATCTTGCGATTCTTGTGACTCAATCTCAATGCATTAAGACTGGCCTGTGTGGCTCTCAACTCTTTGTTTCTGTGTTTGTGTACTTCTCAGAAATTCAACAATAGGCCAAGGAGTATAAATAGCTTTGTTGTTTGCTAAGTAGGCCTTAAGAGTCACCTTGATTTCGCTTTCATTCACTTTCAACTTGACACAAGATGAGGCATTGCGGAGGTGTACTCACGGCGTACAACGTATGTTTTGCCTGCCGTCCGAATCCTCGCACTCTGCATTTGTCCCACATTCAAGAGGGTTAAGGAATTTATAATTTGCATTTGGTTCCGTGTTGATTTAATCGTTTTATTTAGGTGTTTAAAATTCCACTCATGTCCGGCTACGATACAGCTGTAGCGTTTTTCTTGCTGTCTGCCAGCACTGTTGCATTATCATCGTCGCTAATCATATTTCGTGTTATCATGACTCATGTGTCGTGTGATGTAGAAGTACGAAGTACTTGAACAAGTTGCTTTGATGTGTTGTGTACGCAGATTGCAAATCACACAGTCACTTCCTTTATGATTCAGTCAACTAAACTACGCTAACGTGTATCTGTCTGGCACGGTAATTGGAATTCGTCATTCACGTTCAACATTGCAGGTGGGCGACTGAATGGAATGGATCAAAATAGGCCATGAAAGTTACGGGTTACGGGTTGTGACGCCACGACGTGATAGCGATGATGACTGACCGTGAATAATAGTCATAATCACAAGCTTTTCATTAGCCACTTGCTATTGCTATTTTTGTAGCAAAGCCCTCGACTTTTCGCAATAAAATTTATTGACCGGTGATGTGAACCCACCACATATAGCCACAGCGTACTGGCGTATTGACATTTCATAATCGGTATGACTGCGCCTAAAGCTTCAAAAGCATAGAAATCCGGTATCGGTTTCTCGCGGTTTTAATTTAGTCTTTTGTGGTCTCATCGCCTGTATGCATGAATACTGCGTGCAATTCTCACTAAAATGTTGATTATGAAAATCCAATTCTGCCTTTCGTTCTTACGTTCTCGACTTCTTATCTTACAATAATTAGTCAACCAAGGAACCGCAACTATGCATCCACAGCTACAGCTCTAGAAACAGCTGACAATGAAAAAGCCAATGAAAAGCCAATGCTTCCAATGAAAAGTAGGGCCATTATAAATTGTATCGACTCTTGTGCTAGATTCGATTTTCGGTATAACGAAGCTAGCAAAATAGGCACTAATACGGCAATAGGTGCCACGTGAAATTAAGCCAGGATACGGTTCGAGATGATAGAATAATATTGAGGGCATCATGTGTTGTCTACATGCAAATCGTTCGACGGACCCTTTATACTTTTCCGTCTTTGGTTTATTTAGTTCAATTAAAAATAGTGCCTAGCGGGTCTAGACACAAGTAAACAATCGAGTGATTGTGAGTTAGTGCTTTTGTCACAACAGCATCGCCA
Organism: Mesaphorura yosii; assembly: GCA_009869945.1. Classification (NCBI taxonomy): domain Eukaryota; kingdom Metazoa; phylum Arthropoda; class Collembola; order Poduromorpha; family Tullbergiidae; genus Mesaphorura; species Mesaphorura yosii. The sequence goes on from WIXG01000082.1 coordinate 242,837, forward strand.
AGAAGTAAAAAATGTCTATTCCTTCGTATTGCTGCCTTCAGACGCAAAATAATGGCAAGTGAGCTCATAGCTTGCAAGACCACACCAGTAACTAAATAGACAAATGGCAGTTTATTGTGTAGTTGTGGACAACAGTTACTTAGAAATCTTACGATCAGTTGATAAGGACGATACTTTTGTGTTGTTCTTGATAGGCAAGGGGAATTTAATTAAAGACAGTGGCAGTCCAAAATTTCGAAACGGGAAATGCGCACTTCGCTGTAATTGTAATTGCGAACTTTTCCAGAACATAAACATTGTTAACGAGTGTGCTGATTAGCAGCAAGTAGCAAGTGTTCGCGTCTATCAACATCAACTAACGTCAATCAGACTATTTTTACCGAATAAGTGGTGTGGTGGCGAAACCCGTCTCATCAAGAATGGATCAATCCACCGGTAGCTGTTTCAGTAAAGAATACAATTTCTTGTTTACGTACACTGCGCCAACATCCGCGGCTCATTGTCGGGAGGATTACTATTTCAATAGCCTCAGGTGATTGCAATTTATTTACTCAATAATGTTGCTTTGACAAGACACACTTGCACACTTGCCGGCAACTGCACCGCATTGGCATTGACTTTGGATTTCGTGATATTTGCTAAATATTTGCTTCTCGTTAAGACCTTGCTAGCCTTTCCTGCGAAATCGCGAACTTGTCAAGGCTAGTTCATCCCTCTTGACATGAAAGTCACCTTGTGCATATCATTTAGACGATTTTAGGATAGCAACTGGCGTTTCAGCAATTTAGTAATCTTTATCTCTATCGATTATTGTGTAACATGACTGTGAGAGTAGCGCATTGCTCATGATAATATTGTTGAATGGCCTACTTGGACTTCCATGACCTGGTACTTGGTAGAAGTGCGGACGTGCCAAGCAATTACACTTTAGTCTGATTGCGAAAGTCACTTGCTACAGATCTGGATTTAGATAACCTCTATTAGTATAGCTTAAATTTATCTCAAACACTCACACTTTCATTCTCATCTTGTAATGGTAATGATACAGCCGAGCCGAAGTTGCCAAAGTCCAAAAGTTCCGTGTGAGCATTTTGTAATGGTAAATGTCAAAGTAATTGTCATTGCCTTGGGTTCATGCAGAATAGATTCATCTAACAGATCTTAATGAGTGATAATGAAAACTCATAGAGGTTATTGTTTAACTGCATCAAACTCGTACACTCAGGAACCCTAAAGACAATCTATGCCCATGTGAAGTTAATTGCAATTTCGCAATTTGCAAAATGCTTCTGCATAATGCATGGATGGGAACGAGAAGCAGTGAATTCCATTTACGTACAAAGTACATTAATCGTTCATATATACACTTGGCATGTTTTGAGGTTGAGGTTACAGAAAGGACGCTGCGCTGCGCTGCGTCGATAAATTCATTACCATTTCTTAAGACAAAGTGTTTGGCAAATGATGATAAACATTTTCGACAAATCCAAAAATTTAAGAATGCACTGCTGCGTATGCGCGCCAGGGCGCAGGTTATTGCGAAACTTTAATTTAATTATGATTAAATGCATGGCGAGATATTGTACCACAAAAAGTGCACTCATGTACTAAACAAGTAATGAACAGAACGCGAGGAATTACTCGGCTGTTAAATATTTCTCGCGTTATTGCAGCAATTTTAGCAACGTCAGACACGAGGCGCGTTGCATTACTTAGAAATTGCCTTTTTACACTTGCCGTGCGATTTTGTCGGGGCTGTCCTAAATGCAATCGCAATGGACCTCACGCAAAGAGCGTATGAGAGCGTTTCACATCTCATGTTAACACCTGCACGAACGAGTTCCATTGGCTTCACACCTGTGCGTTTATTTAATTATAAAAAAAATCGCATATTAAGCACTTAGAATCATCCAAAAGATACTGCCGCGCAATGTTATAAATGTCGTTTGTATGTGTCACTTGTCGCATCTCGTGCCGTAAGTATTTAGTTCATAAAACAAACACATACTGCACACCTCAAGGTAATTCCTCATTTCATGTTTCTTTCATTCAGGCTTCTTTGCATGCTCAATGGAACTTGCTGGAACACCGGTACTTAATGTTTAACTCATAGCTGGAAATTACTTACTTAGGGCTGGAATTATTACTGAGATACAGCATTGTTATTCTGCGTAATGGGAATTTCATGCCTCAGTTAATTAAAATTACCTGACCAGTTGAGTAACTATAATTTGCAGGGAATGATAAGCATTAACCACGATTGCAAAAAAATTTGACGTGTTGTGGCACGCTTCATTTTTCCTTAAATTAAGAAATGCGGCACGTTGAAGGATTTTTAGCACAAATTCACAGGCGCGATGCAACAGAGAACATAGTAAACAAAACAATGTTTCTGTTGCTTAAAGTCCAAAGGTAAATAGATTGATTCTGTACTACAGCACACAATGCACAATGCATTTAAGGAATGGGCATTTACTATGCCGAGTTGTATTAATTCGAAGAAGGGTATCTCGAATTATTGTACAAGAATTACCCCTTTCTGTCACACATCTTCATCATTGCGTCGATACCATGCACAGGCTGAGAGACTGAGACAGTCTCAGTTTAGTCAGCTTGGCTAAAGGAACCTGCTTCACTCACTCCACTTGTTCCTCATTGTCACAATACATTGTAAAATCCTTGATTATTACTGTTATTTGCCTTTCACTTACACACACTGCTTGCTAAGTCAGCAGGTCCGCGTCTGCAAACACGGCAAGTCGCGAGTGTCATCAATTAGAATCACAAATACAAAAAATTCTTCAAATTCGTCATCAAACTATTGTGACAGCCAAGGTTAATACCACCATTGTGAAGTGCGTGCGATTCACGCTCAGGAGGCTCAAGTGCCCAGCGTCCAGAAGTACCAAGATTAGGAAAATGTGAATGGACAGCATTCCCGCACGAGAAACTTCTTTTTGCAAACTTAAATTTGCAAATTAACGTCTTGATATTGCAATACCTGAACCACGTTACGCGATACCGCATTTATACGAGCTAACGTTCCGAAAAGGATTTCGTGCAAAAAATATTCTCATCAAATTGGTGTAAACAGTATTTCCTTCTCACCGTCATCATTATTGCCTCCCAACGGACATGCTTAATGAGAAGGAGAGCAATCGCAGTGGCAAAATACTAACGCGTCTTGCATTGACTTGATATATAAAGATAAACTCCGTCTCGTGCAAATCAGATCATTGTTTGCATTCGAGCAGTGAACACAACGGCAGCAGTCGCCCACCTGATTGTTTTAAATTGTGCCTGAGATTCGAGATTTGACAAAGTCACACTTTCCCCGGACGCATTGAGTTAAAACCAAAGAATTTCAGCAGGGTTTGATCGAATGATTCAATTTACCCTCAAAAGCAGTTCAGTTGTGAATTCCGCAATTTAACTTAAATTTAATAAAAAGTATCACACAAGTGCCTTCTGCTGCACGGCAAATGAGATACATTATTAGCATTATTAGGTCTTACATAAAGCAACGAGTGCAACACTTGCGGTTTGAACTTTAAAGTCTCATTAAGTATTGCATGCATGTCACCGTCTGCAGCGTTTCACAACAATCCTGCAAAACAATAGACTCTAATCTGTGCACTCACTCAATTGTAGCAGGCAAGATTGTATGAAGAAGGTAGAAAAAAGTTGTATGACCAGACCAGACATTCTACTTTCTAAAAAGGTTCAAGTCGGTTAAAATACTACGTAGTGTGTTGAGCTTTTGCAATATCATCGTTATAAAGTAGACGTACGTTCTAAAAAGAGGCAACATTCTCAATATTGTATTTGTTGTGAAAATTAATTCGTGGTGCTCCTGTGTTGCGCGATTGTTTACATTCAGCGTACGCGTACGACTTCAGACTGTTTAGCTGTGATTCTGTGTAAGTCTCACTTCGAACGAGGTTTTCACCGCTTGAAACCGTTCTCTCGGCCCTCATCCTCCATAACACTGCGGTAAAGCCATGGATTACACGTGGATGTCATCAAAGGCTGTTTTATGGTACGTGCCCACAATGTAACACATTTTATCTCGATTGCAAATTGAAGCGTTTAGCGTTGCATCATTTTGGATAGCAGTAATTATGATCATGCACAGTTCAAGAGTCAATAAGTTAAAGTCTGTCTCAACAGGCACGCTTGTCCGGCGTGCCCCACGTGTTGACTCGTTCGGTGTTAATGTACAGAGTTTGAGAAAAGGTTGGAGATGTCAATATTTATGAAATTGGTCTTCGATCTTTACTCTTCGTGCTGACGCATCGTGAATGTCCGTAGACTTTGAAGTAGTAGTGAGATTAAAGGGGACAGCGGGTTCAACTCTTCCTGTCCGCTGCTATCCGCGTGAATTCTTAAACAAATCAGCACCAGCAGTCCAGCCAGTCCAGTCCGTCAGTTTTCTCGAATCGCTCTTAATCGCAGTGAACTTGACACTTTAGAGTTCCAATAGTTGTGGCTGACCTCAAAGCGAGCAGCGAACGTGCCCAAACTTTAGGTTATGCTGAGTCTGAACTTGATATGACTTTGCATTTTGTGCATCCATTCAATTCGTGCGTGCAGCCACTGACTAGTAGCGCGGCCACTTCTCCGTTGCTTGCTCATTTGAAGTCATTCGCTAGCTGGTGTCGTACCATACCACCACCATCATCACACCACACACTCAGCCTCAGCAGCAACGTCATATTCATAGTTTAAAATAGATAATTTAGCTTTAAAACATGTGCACTAAGCATGATTTCATTCCGTAGGACGTGATGCTCAGTTGGCAACACTCGCCTCGCATAAAACCATACTGACAAACTCGTTTCAATTTCAGTTGCGATGAAGCTATCGCAGGTTCTACTTCACGTTGACATATCCGCTTCCTCCGTCGCCTTCGTGTCTCACGACGCTCATTAATTGCACAGCATTGTAAAGTGGTTAATTCAACATTTTGTAACTTTGTATACTGTTTAGTGTGCTCAGTGCTGTTAAGTAATTTATTCTCAATTGTTGCGGTTGGCATCCTCCGTCTTGTAATTATTTTGACCTGCCGGGTTGTAAAGTTTCCTGTGTGAAGTGAATTCCTATTTTCTCATACCTTATTCGCAATGGATCGTGAACCAGCTAAATACTGCTACACAAGTGCCCTTCTTCACTTTGACGAGAGGTTAGTTGGTGGCCATGGGCCGAATAAGGGCTCATACCTGAGCAGGCCTCCTGTTGTCGGCGTAGGAGTCGCGAAGTTCAAATGAATGAATCAAATCTTGCCGTCCTTTTCGGAACAATTCACAGTTCTTCTTGCGAGATATAAGTTCGCAAAGAACCAGGGAATTGGCCTGGAAGTTTCTGAAGCCTCCAGCCTGGGAATCTGGACATTGTAAACAAAACAATAAATTAGTTTTCCACCTCATGTCCATATTCAACAATGTGCTAAAGCGAAGGGTTTGGAACATTGTGTCAAATTCCCACGAGTTAGAATATGGCAATTATAAAATGAAAGCTTCGCAACTTTTTTGTTGCTCTTTGAACTTGGGACATTATATGTGAAATTTCCGTTTACACCTGCCATTTACTAATTACTTGCATTATTTTCATTTCAGCACTTCAAATCGTTCCTCTACTGGCACGAGCTCATGCGGATCTCGACGCAAGGCGTCTCGCTGGGATCAGCCAGAGAACAATCACTCCAGTGGAAGCTTGCTGTCAACGATGCAAAGATTTGTTCAGACAGTTGACGACATGAACGAAAATATTTTAGTTCCATGTCGACTAATGGGTGAGTGGTGTGTAATCGTGAGTCTTAATTTTTAGAAAGTATCTAGAATCATTTTATTAAACCTTGTTCAACTTATTTGAGATAACTTTACGAACAGCATATATTACCATTTCTAACAGTACACTAGGCGTTTTGGCGGAGATTAGTGGTATGACATTTTCTTTTTGAATGTTAAATTTTCCGTAGAATTCTTGACCGACTCCATGATTGTAGGGGCAGTTTTCTGTAACAGACAGGAGTGGATGATTTGACCTGACCAATTTCTGTGCAAAAGTTAACGCTTTGGATGTCAAATTTTTAGCTACAGCATTTCCCATACTTTTGCTACAAAACTTCCATGGAATTGACGTAGATTAATCTTCTGAAGTACGACGATAATCGGCTACAATCTGAAATTAGTGGTCCATTATTATTTATCAGGCATCAGATCATCATAATAATGAAGTAAAAGCAAACATACCGTCCCAAAGGCTTCTCCCAATTCCATTTCTTCTACTGTATTGTACTTACGACGGAACACTTCGAACGCGGCATTATCACTTGTCTCGCATAAATCAACAATAACGCTAGAATTTCTTGATTTCGATGAATGGTGTTCAGCAATGTCGTGTGGTACTTCAGAATCATAGCCTATGTGTTTACCGACATAAACAAGAACTTCTTTCTTGGGGTTATCCGACATACCACAAATGTAATCAATCACGTTATCGAAGTCGTTCGATTTCTTATCAACAATTAAAACGAAATAAGTCCAATAAGTGCATTCGCGTGTGTGCGCCAGTGATTGTCTGAGGGCCTCTGTTCTGCACAGCTCGTTTGAGGTGGTATTGTTTTGTGATTCCGGATTCTTATTTTGGGAGTCGGTCATTGGTTTGCGGGCGATTTGTTCTTGAAAGCTGAAGAAACTTCCTGCATACTTTTCAGCATTTCTGGAATGAAACAATCGTGATTTACTTGAATATTCAAGTTGCCTTGAGTATTTTTTACTTTCCTCTTGTGAGTGGACTCATGTCTCTGCAGAAGTCGAGTAGTGTGATATGCCGCATCGCATCCCAGGAAAGTACATTTGTGAGCAAGTTTTAACCCAGAATTTCGCCCTTCTTGTTCAGTAATTGCTGTCCTTTTGTCATTATCTCTTGAATGCTGAAGGTAAACTTCGGTTTTACGTTTTCTGGATTCCATTTTAATCGCACGGTGAGCATCGGTTAACTCGGGATAACAGGAACGACAATGACAAAATCTTGCCATGACCCTTCTCGTCAATGATAATGATATTACATTTCTTACATGAGAAACTTTTTCTTCCATGGTTCACGTAATGAGTCCTGACCTTTGGAGTCTTGTAACCCTGTAGCAAAGCAATTACTCATGTCATGCACCTTTTATTAGAGGAGCATCACTTACACTACGTGAAGGTCATACCTCTGTTTTAGTAGGTTCAGCGGCGGAGTTCTTCCCAGTATTCGTTGAACTAGACTCTATTTCCAGACGCGGACAGGTCGGTTTACCTGCTCTTCCACTATACAGAAAAATATCTAACGCTGCTTGTTTTCACATTAGTATAACTTGGGTTTTCGGAGTGAAATGAATGTTACAGCGGAGGTGCGGTCAGATTGAGTACAAATATGAAACACAAATTGTATTAAACCAGAACAGATTTAAATGTAAACTGTGATACCAAGAAATTATTCTGGCTGTTCTTCAACATGATCTATGGCCAATGGCCAAGTACAGTTTGAAGACTGAACTCGTTTCGCTTGTTTAAATTTTCCTTATCCTTACTTTGCTTTACTTTCAGATTTGAAATTCGATGAGAAAACGTCGACTTCGAAGCCATTGCCGACACCTGCTGCAGGCAGTGGAAGTGACCCGAAGGCGCATCTCATGACGAGCTTGAATGGAGTGGACTTATTCCAATTTTACTCTGTACTCAATTCAGTCAAGGTTAGCCATTTCAACTTATACATGATAGAAATTGTGTTGTATTCCATGTAAGTATGCGTTGCTAACTGCTGGGGCTGGGGGTGCACTATAGTATGATGGATTCATCCGATTGACCTCGGAATAGTGTCAATCGAAAGATCTCGACCTCCTGAGTCCGAACCTGCAAGAATTCTGTTTGCGGAAGCACATATTTTTTGAGATATCACAAACTTTTATCCGGAATTTGGCCAGGCAAATAGCTCAGACTTTGTCCGAGTTTCACATTTGTTGTTGCCAT